>JAYXIM010005107.1:0-24000 GCA_037575425.1 Anastrepha fraterculus | reverse complement strand
GAGACCCCAGTCACGGAGCGGCATGAAAAATACTCTGTACTAAAGCATTCACCAACAGCTTTCAGTTGATACCCGTATTGTACATACACGTCCGAAGGTTACCCGGGCCCACGTTTTGACCTATATCTCGAGACCCTATCTACCAATAGGTATCCAAACTATACGGAAACCATCTTCAATACCTCCTTAACAATGTGTGTAAGTTTGGTTTAATTCGGTGCAAAGACACGGCGGGTCCACGTTTCGGCATATATTTCGAGACCCTAGCCATCAATAGGTATGAAAATTACCCCATATTAAAGCACTTATCAACAGCTTTCATTTGATACCCATATTGTACATACACAACCAAAGGTTACCCGGGTCCACGTTTTGACCTATATCTCGAGACCCCAGTCACGGAGCGGCATGAAAAATACTCTGTACTAAAGCATTCACCAACAGCTTCAATTTGATATCCATATTGTACAAACACATTCTAGGGTCCATGTTTTGGTCCCTATCTCGATACCCTAGTCACGGAGCGGCATGAAAAATACTCTGGACTCACCAACGGCTTTCATTTGATACCCATATTGTACATACACAACCAAAGGTTACCCGGGTCCACGTTTTGACCTATATCTCGAGACCCCAGTCACGGAGCGGCATGAAAAATACTCTGTACTAAAGCATTCACCAACAGCTTCCATTTGATACCCTAATTGTACATACACATCCGAAGGTTACCCGGTTCCACGTTTTGACCTATATCTCGAGCCCTATTTCCAAAATAAAATATAATCCATGTTACTCGTGGATGATGTAGCTTTCGAATGGTGAAAGAATTTTTAAAATCGGTCCAGTAGTTTTTGAGCCTATTCATTACAACTAAACAAACAAACAAAGTTTTCCTCTTTATAATATTAGTATAGATAAAAGCATTATTATCGCAATCAACTAAAAAAATTTAGGGGCAAAATGGCAAAGTAATTGTGTAAGTAAATTTTGAAGAAAAAGTCGGAGAAATAGTAAACATAAATTAGCTGGTACATCAATTTATATTGATAGAGATTTAATTCTAGAGCGACAGCAAAACAAGGAGATTATGTTACATCTTAGGAAGGAAATTGCGGAAGTTAGAAATATGCAATGATTATAGACTTATTATCTTAAACGGAAGAGCAGTTGGAGATAAGGAGGGAGCGTTAACTGTTATAGGCGCAATGGGAAACTCGGTCAGTGATTTATCTGTAGTATCGTTAGAAAGCTTGAGCTACATTGAAAAATTTTAAGTATGTCCCATCACATGCCAATTAAGTTGTCTCTAAGCGTAGATACGACATCTCATGCAGCTAAAAATATGAACCTATTACCCAAACTAAAGTTAAACATAAGTCAAATATATATTTACAGAAAAGGAGAGTTTATTGGAGTAACTCAAAATTTAAAACAGTGTGATATAACTACAAATTCAATAATGCTATGGAGCTGTCCTTTGAGTATTTGAACGAGTTAAGAAAATCTAATAATATATTATAAATAGCAGACAAACAAAAATTCTTACGCGCGAACAAGAAATATAAAAACTTATGCAAAGATGCAAAAAGAGGGTACAAAGAAAAATTATTTGCCAAAATTTACAGAACATCAAGCTCGAAAGAATGGTGGAGTTTGGTAAGAAAAATAGGAATAGCTTCTTTTCAAGTGTGAACAGAAATTTTGGCGGGAGAGTTTAAAATATATGTTTGTATTTCCAGGCTATGTTAAAACAACCGCAATTAACGAAAGACATTCAATACGCAAATGTTTGGCACCAAGATTATTATCTCGACGAGGAGTAACATATGAATTGCCGAAAAATGCCTCACAGAAATTCCTACAAGATTTGACACAGGTGTATAATTTTATTGTTGAATTTTGGAAAAAAAGATGAGACATTTCTAAGTTAATTTCATCGAAAATATATACCAAAATGGCTGTGTGGACAGGACCAGAAGTGTCTGATTATTTTGAGACTGACACAGGAGTGAAGCAGATATGTTTGTTAACACCACTCTTATTTACGCTGTACTTAGGGACCTACATCATTATTTGGAAAATGGTTTGAAAACATTAATATAAGGCTACTGCTGTACGTGGACGATATTGCGCTGTTAGCAGACAATACAAAGATCATGCAAGTTATGATATATATACTAGAAAAATATTGCACCGAATGATGTATGGAAGTTAATCGGAAATTATGATTTTTATAAAACGTGGCCGGATATCGTAATTAGAAAAGTGGTGGTACAATGGCGAAGACCTAAGGGTTGTGGCGGAATATCGCTATTTTTTTTAAATTTATTTATTTTGTTCTAGTGGATACATTCTTGCAGACTAAGTTAAGCTAAGGTACAATAGTTTAGTAGTTACTAAGAAAAAACGATTTAAGATGGCTGACTAAGATGCCATACGGCCATGTAAAATCAGCACCACAAGAATTGAAAAACAAATTTAGATCTGCACATGCGCTAGGAATCGAAGCATTCACCCCGTAGTTCGTTCTCGAGAAACCAATTTTAAAGGTTTCATACTGTCGCAGTTTCTTATTAGGAATATTAAATTGAATTTTACTTAAAAGGGAGGGACAATCAATGGATCCAGAAGTGATACGAATAATAAATGAGCACGATAGAAGAGATCGTCTGCTATCAATTAATTTCCAGTCGTCAACAAAGATACCAGAGGACAACGATTTATTAAATATAATTGTAAGAGGCTTAGTGAGACACAAGCAGTTCTTCAGCAAGGTGGCCGAGAGCCCATACGAGTCTTATGGTAAATAGGAATGTGCTTCAAACACAGCTCAGAAACCTTAATCTTAAAAAAATGAAAACAAGAGGTAACATCATTGTCATGGAAAATATTATCCCAGTCAATACTTTTTCGTAAAAAATTGGGAAGTCGCATGAGTTGTAGTTGAATTTGATGTTAGGCTCATCAGATTCAATCTTCAAAAAAACTGCCAATGACGCGAGTTTCGGCTGAAGAATTAACGTATTGGGGTGTCATACTTAGTTTAAAAATGACATTCGGAAAACATTTGGAAGCCAGAAACAACGCAGCCAAGGTAAACATTAATGGCACCTGGAAGAACTTTCTTGCTTAGTCCTCAACATCGTTAGAAAATAAATGGAAACTTTTTTAGGTTGTCTGTATGTCCATACAATCTTATGCTGCCCAGGTATGGGGTTATAAGTTATCGGATGAGGTCGACAAACTTCATAAAACCAATCCTAAGGATACCAGACTTCACGCCAAACTATGCAATTTCACTGAAAACCGCAGCTACTTTTGTACACTGGGTATTCACCCGAAAAGGCATTTGCAACTGCTTAACGCATGTACAAATACTTACATCAAACAAGGAGTTCAACATACGTAAAAGAAGGAATGCGAATTGAAGATATCTCAATCTCAATATCCTCTGCCATCTGAACGAAGAAGAAAATGTGAAGCATTTTACTGGAAGATATCCTGTACTCGCTGAGCTCAGAAATACTTATTTAGAAATATTTATTTAAAAAAATCAGAATTAATATAAAAAGAAGTTATAAACGCATTAAACGGAGAAATCATTGGAAAGGGGGGAAAAGTTAAAGTTTTTGTGTATTCAGCTTTCTTCTTCTTAATTGGCGCGATAACTACTTACGCGATTTTGGCCGATTTTAACAAAGCGCGCCAGTCGTTTCTTTCTCGTGCTAACCGGTGCCAGTTGGACGCACCAAGTGAAGCTAAGTTCTTCTCCACCTGTTCTTTCCAACGCGGAGGAGACCTTCCTCTTCCTCTTCTAGCACCAGCTGGTAACGCATCAAATACTTTCAGAGCCGGAGGGTTTGTATCCATTCGGACGACATGATCCAGTCAGCGTAGCCGCTGGATCTTTATTCGCTCCGCTATGTCTATGTCGTCGTGAATCTCATACAGATCATCGTTCCATCGACTACGATAGTCGCCGCTGCCAACGTGCAAAGGTCCAAAAATCTTACACTGAATCTGAAGTCACACGACAGCGAGCCACCCTGTCTGAAACCTCGTTTGGTTACAAACGGCTCGGAGAGGTCCTTCCCAATTCTGACGGCGCTGCTGGTGTTGAGCAACGTCATCTTGCATAGCCGTATTAGTTTTGCGGGGATACCAAATTCAGACATCGCGGCATACAGGAAACTCCTTTCCGTACTGTCGAATGCAGCTTTGAAGTTGACGAAAAGATGGTGTGTGTGGATTCTCCTTTCATTGGTCTTTTCCAAGATTTGGCGTATTGTAAATATTTGGTCGATGGTAGAATTTTTCAGATCTAAAGCCACACTGATAAGGTCCAATCAGTTGGTTGACGTTAGGCTTCAGCCTTTCACACAATACGCTCGCTAGAACCTTATAGGCGATATTTAGAAGACTAATTCCGTAATTGGTAATTGGCACAGATTGCAGGTTCACCCTTCCTATGGATTCGGGCTCACCGGAATCAGATTTCTTCTTCGGCGGCGGTACGTTAAGAACGAGGAATGTTGCTTCGGAGGAGCCAATAGGGTCTTAGTTAGACTTGGGGAGATATCAGCCGATCAGCTAACCGAAGAAAAGACCGAATCCCTAGAATGGCCTAAGAGAGTAGTATCCGATGGGGCAACAGCGGCGGGGGCCACTCCGAAAAGGCCACACGATCGGCAGAACAAGCGTTGGAAAGGATCACCAAAAAACAAAAAGGTAGCCATAAATTTCCATCGTTTAGTGAGGTTCTCAGTGGCGGCAGTGAGATATTGACCGTTATTGACAAGGGCCTCCTCCACTTTGCCATGACGCAGGCTAGTATCAGGGCAGAGCTAAGCTCATCACCTACAAAAGATGTAAGATCAGCCGCAATCAGCAATATGGTGAGATTTTGGTTTGTTGACGCAACCGTTCTGATCTACCCCAGCTACGAGCAGGCTTTGGACTCAGAGGAGGAGACCGTGCCTGCGTAGCGATACTGAAGAAGGGTTGGTTAGCAACCAATGCTCAACCAATTTTGAGAGGCTGGCCAACGAAGATGATCTCCTCCCTGACATCGGGGGTGGGGAGATATTAGAGGGGACGTTGATGTCACGATGGTGGAGATGCTACGGGTAGATTCCAATGAAGCTGATCCAAATAAATCTCCGTCACTCTAAACTTACTTCCGCGCATTTTTCTGTCCACTTAGGCTTCAAACTGATTGCAGTTCAACACACAGGTAAGATTTATACCTGCGTTCTAGCAAAAAATAACACCAAACCATACATAATTGACGCTTACACCCCGTTTGGGCTTTTGGCTGAACTAATGCTCCCAATTTATGGTATGCGTCTTGATATTTTCCATAAATGGAGGGACTTACAACTTTAAGCCGACTCCGAAGGACAGATATTTTTAATGAGGAGCTTTTTCATTTCAAAATTACACTCGGAGGTTTGTCATTGCCTGCTAAAGGACGACAGCAATTCCGAAAAACTTTTTCTTTATTTTGGTGTTTCACAGAGATTCCAACCTACGTACTCCGAGTGGTAGTCACGTATCAACCCATTCGGCTGCGGCGGCTGTAGAAGAGATAGTGTATGAATATTTACGGGGAATGGCATCAACCAACAAGTTCTCCTCGGCGCAACATGCATTTGTTAAGACAAATCTACAGAAACCGCCTTAAACTCCCTTGTCCGGTTGGTGGAGAAAAGTTTAGCAGACAATGAGTTTGCCTTGGTTGCTTTCGTAGACATAGACGGCGCCTTCAACAATATAAATGCAAGCGCTGCAGTAGATGCATTAGAAGACTTTGGAATTGAAACAAACGTTGTTGCTCTGATAGAAACTATACTCGTCACAAGAAAGGTATCGGCAAAATTAGGCAACGCTACTCTAAGTAGACAGGTCTGGAGAGACACACGTAAGGTGAAGTCCTCTCCCCTCATCTTTGGATTTTGGCGGTAAACTCTTAATTGCTGACCGTGAAGAGAACGGGTTGCCACGTCGCTGCTTACGCAGATGATCTTGCAATTGCTGTTAAAGGCAAATATCTTAACACCCTTATGGATATTAAGGCTACGCTTACAAGCTGAACAGAGAGTTTGGGCGCTGTTTCCCTGCTTTTGAAATAAAGACCACTCTGATCTTCCTCCATGAATTAGTCTTAACTAAAGACCTTAACTAACCACGCATTAATCGTTCCTATTAACTGCTTTAACATCATTGGTATAATACCGACCGGTCCGCCTGACTTGTAGGCTTGGAAGGAGTTTACCGCCCAGGTTACCTTAGTCTCACAGATAATCTCCCTGCAAGTTCATCTATCTGAATGACAATACACGAGATGGTAGAAATTTTACCCTATTTCGACCTTATTAAAGTGATAGTCCCACTTCAGGACAGTTCATATCGATGAGTTTAACCCAACAGTTTGTAAAAGGACCACCGAGGTCAACTTTAAAACTCCAGAGTAAATTGAGTGCTACAATTGTAGCGAGCTTTGGCAGATATCGGCTAAGAGGTCACATCCGCCACGCGAACCATGATTTATCTCTTACTCGAAGATTTGTCACTTTGCAAAAGATTGTAACAAGACAACGGTAATGGGGTTTGCGAATGACGAGCACGTTAGTAATGACGCTCCCAGTGGCAAAAATAATCGAGGTACATGGAAACCGGCTCAAGTCATTTGTTGAAACCGGCAATTGATCTTCATTAACCAGGAAAACAGCGGAAAGTTAAATGCATACGATTATAAGTAGAGTGTAAAAACCATTTATTGGTTTCTGCGGAAGCAAGGTTGAAGTAAACACACTGATGGGCAAGATGCAACGGCAGATGATGTTGTACATATATTGTTGAAGACGACGAATTATTGGGCCGCGACACATTACAAGAATATGGCTATCGTATAGTTGTTGATTACGGGTATGTATATTATATCAATGATGACAACGATGACAACTTAAACATATCGAGACACTTACGCATCGCAGAGCGGGTCAAGGCGCTAGAATTTTTGTTAAGGTATAAGTCTTGTTTTGCAGAAAAGATTTATGACATTGATGGCAAATAAACCAATCAGAGTGAAGCGATCCAACGTTAACTGGGACATTGTGGAAGTTACTGGACTGTAGTATCATACGGCCTAGCAATTCACCGCATGCAGCATCAATATTATTGTTGAAGAATATCAACGGGGAAAGCCGAATGTGTATTGACTTCAGCATACTTAACGCAGTGACATTTAAGAAAAATTACGTCATGACAGTAATAGAGGAGCAGCTCTCACATTCAGCTCCCACAATGCGTCGATGGTTCTTCAGGAAGTCATTTTAAACGTTACTAAAACGATGAAGTGACCATGGTTATTGTTGCTACGAAATCCATTGGCGAAGGCTTTGAGGTGTTGCAGGAGTTTTTTAAAGCAACTAAATGGCACGGCCTTACACTTAATCATCATTCATAGCACTACAGCTCGTTTTCCTCTAGCTCGCTATTATATCTGATGCGATAGATCACATGTTCTTCTTGTACTGGACCCAGTGTACTTCTTTCCAATATGATAAATGTTCATTGTATTCGCTTTCAATGACCACGCTGTGTCATCAGTTCTACTGAGAAGCAGTCAGAGGTATAGGATTATATCCACGCTTTCAAATTCATTATCGCCAATTCTAAGATCTAACGCTTTTCTCAACGTACTTAGTCTTGCGAGATACTTCGTTTGATTTTTGTTAATCTTTAATCTGAAGAATTTCGATTTAAATAGGAATGCTTGAAATACTTCTTTGAGAACATTTATAATATATTTCTCGTGAAGATCAGCAAAGCCATATATTTATTTGCGAAGCTTTGTTGAATGTAGTCTCTGATGAATCAGCGCCTTTAATCACTTACACTTACGCCGACAAAAAGCACATTTCTGGCAGAGGAGATCCAATTTCGTGGACATTTTACCAATCGACCCGGTGAATATAAGACGAAGATTATAGAAGAACTTGCGGCCGCCGTAGCCGAATAGGTTGGTGCGTGACTATCATTCGGAATTTAGACAAAAAGAAGAAAAAGTCTTTTCTAATAGCGGTTGCCTGTCGGCAAGCAATGGCAAACCTCCGAGTGTATTTCTGCCATGAAAAAGCTCCTCTTAAAAAAAGGCTGCCGTTCGGAGTCGGCTTGAAACTGTAGGTCCCTCCACGCTTACCGCTTACGATGCTGCTACGTTAAAGTTTTCGAAATCTAATGAGGTGCATACAGATGCCAGTGCTAAAGGGTTGCCTGGGGTACTGATGCAAAGTGGGAACGACGAGTTGAAGCCTCTGTTGAATTACAAGTAGAAACACTGAAACGATATAGAAAATATCTGATGGAATAACATTTTACGATGATAGTGGATTGTAGTGCAGTGGCTAGATGGTGGCAGATTGCTAGATTGCAAGAATTTGATTTAGAGAAAAAACAAGCTGGCAGATGGCTTGAACAGATGTTCAACTCTTCGCTCAACTGAGCCGACAACAATTGCTGCTGAAGTGAATTCATTGACTAGCATTTCATTGGTAGCTACAATGCAACGACAAGACGAAAAGCTAAAGGAGGTTATTGATGTTATCAATGAAGAGAATGTGAATGTAAAGCAGATTAGAGATGACCACGTGGCACAGGAACATCGACTTTACCGTAATATTGGTTATGACAAACGGCTAGTAGTTCCACAAGCAGTGACCTGCGAATAAATCAAGCATGTCATGACGAAGCGGCTCATTTTGGCGCGGACAGAACTGTTGAGCGCTTTTTAAAAGATGTTTGGTCTGCTCGAATACGACCGTGCGTAAAGTCATTCAACGAATCTTATTCAGATTGCTGCCTGAACAAGGTATATATCTACGTTTCAAAGAAGTGTGCCTATTCCTTTTATGATTGTACATCTCGAATATTTGGGGCCAGTCCTATGAAGCAAACATGGTAAATATTATATTTTGGTCATAGTATGCACATTCACGAAATAAGTCGTGTTGAAGACGTTAAGCAGCATAAAGATTACTCTTATTAACTGTATTGAAATACTAAATGGGCGGATACAGTACGTAGTAACCGATAGAGGAGCGGCGATTACTTCAAAAGAGTTCCAGAAGTTTATGGCGGACTACGAGATTCGGTATGTTTTTTTATCTTACATATTTACCGTCAACATACCTATGCACGATTCATACTGTTCGCTAAAGTTACACCTTACTCTTCTATAGCTTTAATTTTTCCCTGCGGAACCGCCGTTAAGCATTGCTCCGCAGGGCCAAGATGGAATATTAGGCCTCTTCATACACGTATTAGTCCACTCTCCATCTTTTGGTTGCCTCCAGTCTTTCGTTTTGCCCCACACCAACCTCGATTACAACATGTGCTTCACTATATTTATTTATTTATTTAATAATCCACAGGACAAATTACCTATAGACTAAACAAAAATGTAATTAAGAACAAGCCAAATTTTGCAAATAAAATATTAACAGTCAATATAAATACAATATTAAGCAACTAAATTGAAAATTTTCAGAAAATTAGATTTGAATAAAGCGAAATCAAGCAGACTGGAAATGGATAATGAATGATAGTCTCTAAGTCCGCGAGCAATGGGTGCATTAATCGCAAATTTAGTCTTAAAATTCTGCCCATAATATGATAAATATTGCGAAGACTTCTTTGTAGAACATTAAAGCTTATACGCTCAAGTAGAACTGGACAGTAAACGATGTCATTAACAACACAGAGAATAAACGAAAGCGAAAATACTGCTCTTCTCTTTCCTAGATATTCTAGATTAACTAGCTTTAGCCGAGAATTATAGGATGGAATATGGTCCTGAAATCGTAGGGAACGTAATGTCTGCTTAAGAAACTTTTTTGTAAACGCGCTCAATTCTATTTATCGAAAGTTGGTCTTAAGGTCTCTAAATGATAACAGCCTACTCTGAGTGAGAACGAACAAGAACCGTAAACAGCAGTTTATATGTAAGTAGCCGAATGGGTTGCAGTAGCCGAATGGGTTGGTGCACGACTACCATTCGGAATTCACAGAGCAAACGTCGGTTCGAATCTAGGTGAAAACATAAAAATTAAGAAAAACATTTTTCTAATAGCGGTGGAGGGGGTAAAGTGTACGTTGCTTCTTGGGGGAATGCACACAGAGGCGTATGGCAGTTGTGCCAGTAGCCTAAAGACCGATTATTGTGGTAGAATGCCACTCCTGCACGAGGTGCCCCTGCTTTTAACCAAAAATGGCGGATCTAGAGAGGCATAACTCGAAAAAACCCGTAATCCTAGGTGTAATTCAAACCGTGCCTATAGGATGAATGGCACTACGTAAGTGTGTCTTATAACGGTGACCTCCAGATATCGGGCGCCCTCTGGTTGTAATTAGCCTTACCGCGACACCGAGGCACTGTCGTGGCTCGACCTTCCCTTCCCCTTCACTCGTGGGACCACATGGCAGAGTTAAACAATTTATTAAAAAAGGCAGGAGTGCCTAATAAAAACCAGGTCGATAACGACCTTTCGGTAAACAGTGCCGAACTACCAACAACATGAGCAGGCAGCTAAGGGCAAACAATGCCCTCCAACTGTCAGCGAAATCACGGATATGTAAGTTGACGACATGGCCTTGGGGCCAAATGGCAAAGCGTCTACCATATCACCAGAGGAAGAGGAGAAACTATTATCTTCTCCCATTCGTGACTCAGGAAGAAAGGACGAAGACAAGGTGCGGCTTTGCGGTGCCGCCAGAAAGCGCCTAAAGTACTTCCTGAGAAAAGGTCACAGCATTGACGAGGCAAGAGAGTTGGCTCAAAAACCAGCTGATCTGAAGCGACAACGCTCCAGCAGCACCACGCCAAAGCAAAGCTCCCGTAAGCGTGCCAATTTACAGGGGAGCTCTAGCGTTGGAAAAAAGGCAGTAGAGACTACCGAAATGGAAGGGCCAAAGACAGCAGTGCCTAATCCAGAAGTCAAGGTAGATTCAACAAAAATGTCTTACAAAGACGCGGCGTGTAGCACGAAGTTGGGAATAATTCCTCCTGATTATCCAGCTACAGTATGGTCGACGGAAAGACTAACGGCCATACAACATGCTATCCTGGAGGCGATAAGGAAAAAGCAGACTGGTGCTGCAAAGCCCAAATTTAATAGCTGCACCTTTCGCCCAGGATATATAGTTATATCATGCGGCTGCGATGATACGGCTAATTGGCTAAAGGAAGTAGTTCCTAAGCTGAAGCCGTGGAAAGATGCACAGCTGAAGATTGTGCAGGAGGCGGACATACCGCGCCCACAAATCTTCGTTGGTCACTTTCCAGAATTGGACAGCATCTCAACTGAGGATATTATTAGCCTCCTTGACGGCCAAAACGAGGGCCTCAACACAAATGACTGGCGGGTGCTCAACAGAGTGCGCAAGGGTAATGTGGTAGAAATTACCATTGCTATCGACCCAATCTCCGCAGAAGTCATAAAGACTTCCAACAACTGGCTGAACTACGGGTTCGGTAAAACCCAACTTCGGCCAAAATCTAAAGGCCCGATTGATTTGCCTAAGGTTACCGAAAAGGACTCTGAACCCTCGGCGAAACAAAGCTCTGAGGAAGCGGGAACTTTGACTCCAACGGCTTCAGTAGCCCAGGACGATAAGGCCAGCTGCTCCAGAGACGAGGCAGAAAAGCCAACAACATCCGGCACATGGCGCCATAACCTGGCCGAGAGTATTCGCATGCGACCCCCGCTGCAGGCTGATAAAAAAGCGCACAGCCACAACAAGGATCGAAGAGGGGATCAGATGCCCGCTGAGGAAGCAGTCCTGCTGAAAAGCAACCGAGGCAAGAAAAAGGCAGCCATTGCCAAACGAAGGATCACTAGATGACCTGGCCTAAGCGAAAATCTTACAACACCAGAAGGCAACTCGGATGCCTTCAAATAAATCTCGATCACGCAAAAGCAGCCTCGGACGTGCTTACGAGGAGATTTAACCAAGAACTCTTGGATGTAGCTTTCATTGAAGAACCATGGGTACGTAAAGGAGTCGTTCTGGGACTCCAGAGCGTAAACGGTAAGTTGATATATGCTGCCAACAAAGACCGTCCCAGAGCGGCGTTGATAATGAATAATCAACTAACCTTTATCCCAATATCACAGTTTATTACAGAAGACCTGGTGACGATTAGGGTAAAAGTGCCAACGAGCAAAGGTGAGCATGAGGTAGTACTTGCCTCCGCCTACCTTCCAGGAGATGAGGTCACTGCTCCAACAAGGGAGGTTATAGCCCTAGTGGAATATTGTCAGCAAAAACGTCTCCGGTGGATCCTCTGCTGTGATGCAAATGCGCACCACACAGCGTGGGGAAGCACAAACATCAATCCAAGAGGTGAGTACCTTCTTGAGTTTCTACTTAGGTATAATATATCTATCCTAAACCGAGGCAACGAACCTACATTCATTAATGCAATCAGAGGTGAAGTCCTTGACATCACTCTCTCTAGCCGTAATGTTTTGTCCGAAGTCTCAAATTGGCATGTGTCAGAGGAAACATCTATGTCGGATCACAGACATATTAGATTCGATATAGGTGCAACCAAACCACAAATGACAATTTACAGAAACCCCAGAAAAACTAATTGGGACTACTTTCACTTCTATTTAGAACAAAGTGTTAACTGCTCTAAGCGTCACATTTAGCTTATATCTGAGCTTGAGTTCGAATCGAATGATCTACATACAAACATAATATCTGCGTTTCACGAAAGTTGCCCAGTAAAAGTGAAAAAGCCACAAAGAAATGCTCCTTGGTGGAATAGTACACTTTCCAACCTGCGTAAGGAAGCAAGAACCCTATGGACTAGAGCTAAAGCAATGGGGGACTGGTCCTCCTACTCAACAGCCCTAACCAACTACAATAAAGAATTGAGGAAATCTAAAAGGGCTACTTGGAGGAATCACAGTGAAAAGATTTGTAGTCTTCCGGATGCTATTCGTATCCAAAAAGCCCTACTAAAAGATCACTCAAACGGCATTAATACCCTGAAAAAGCCAGACGGAAGCTACACAAGGAATCCAGAGAAAACCAGTCAACTTCTGCTGGACACTCACTTCCCTGGATCACTTGTGCTAGACGAGATCTCTGTACCGGCAGAAACTACTACATCTGCGGGTGCTGAGAACTTAAAACTAGCAAACATGCTATTGCATGAAAAGCGGGTACAATGGGCGATATCAACATTCAGCCCATACAAATCTCCTGGTCCTGATGGGATATTCCCCTGTCTTTTACAGCAGGGTGCACACCATATTATCCGTAATTTGACCAGACTATACAAAGCAAGCTTACTGCTAGGATATTTGCCTACAAAATGGGCTGAGGTTAAGGTCGTATTTATTCCAAAGGTAGGGAAAAAACCCCAACAATTGCCTAAATCATAGAGACTAATTTGTCTCAGCTCATTTTTCCTCAAAACAATGGAAAAGATAGTTGATCAGTATATTAGGGAAAACAATCTAGCTAAATTCCCACTGCATCGACTTCAATTTGCCTATCAACAGGGAAAATCCACTGAGACTGCAATACACAGCCTGATAACAGTTATTGAAAAGGCTATTGAGTCCAAACAGATAGCTCTATGTGCATTTATTGACATATCAGGAGCTTTTGATAACACCTCCTTTGAGGCAATCTATAATGCCCTATATCTAAAGGAGGTACCTGAACCCATCACTAGATGGATAATATTCATGCTGAAATCTAGGACGACCAGCACCGAACTAGGAGGAACAATCAAATCTATTAAAGCCACAAGAGGTTGCCCTCAAGGTGGCGTACTTTCTCCTCTTTTGTGGACTCTAGTCATAGATGAACTTCTCCACAAACTGAATAACCTAGGATTTCACACTCAGGGTTACGCTGATGACCTAGTAGTTTATGTATTAGGCTGGCATGAGGAAATCATTTCGGACCGCATGCAGCAAGCCCTTACAATAATAAACAAATGGTGCACGGAAAAAGGGCTCTCCATCAACCCATCCAAAACAACACTTGTACCGTTTACTAGGAGAAGGAACATAAATCTCAAATGTCCGACCCTTAATGGAACAACACTTGAACTCTCGACAGAAGCGAACTATCTTGGCGTTAGTCTTGACAAAACGCTTACGTGGAATTCCCATATTGAGAGAGTTACTCCAAAAGCAACAAGGGCATTCCTTGCCTGTACAAGGCTTTTTGGTAAGACATGGGGACTAAATCCTAGAATGACCTTCTGGACATTCACCCCAGTTGTAAAGCTCATAGTCACTTATGCATCCTTAGCATGGTGGCCCAAGGTCAAGCAAAGAAAGGCGGCAAACGAATTAAGCAAACTGCATCGCCTGGTATGTGTTGGTATTACAGGGGCTATAAAAACATGTCCCAAGGATGCATTGGGTGTGCTCCTGAACATACCACCGCTTCCAATTCTAATTGAAAGGGAAGCTCGCTCGAGTGCCTTAAGACTTAAAGGTATAACTGAACTTAAAAGTGGGGATATGAAAGGACATTTAAAGATCTTAGAAGACTTCCTACACAGTCCCATTCTTCATAGGGATGATATACTATCACCCAAACCAATACTCTTCAGGAACTTCCAAGTTATAATCAATGAACGAACAGACGGGAGAACTAACTCTATCACTTTCAAACCTGGCTCCCAGCTATGGCTTACTGATGGGTCCAAATTGGAAAATGGTAGAACAGGGGCAGGAATCAATGGGCCCAAATTCAAAAAATCGATTCTGATGGGATCCTACCCAACAATATTCCAGGCAGAAATACATGCCATTGAAATATGTGTGAGAGAATGCCTTAGAAGGAAAATGAGAGGTACTCACATCTACATACTTTCAGACAGCCAAGCGGCTCTAAAAGCCCTTCTATCAACAACTATCACCTCTAAATTGGTAAATGATTGCCTAAACCTTCTAAACACGTTAGGAAGCCTCAACATAGTAACACTATGTTGGATTCCGGGACATGAAGGACATGAGGGAAATGAAATGGCTGATGATCTTGCAAAACAAGGAGCAAATATGCAACTTACTGGTCCTGAGCCTTTCTGTGGACTAACAAAAGGCCACATTAATGAATTCCTTAGGAAATGGGAAGAAAGAAAACTTGCCGCACACTGGCTAAACTGTGCCGGTCAGCGTCAAGCCAAACTATTCCTAAGTCCCAACAAAGGAATATCTGACAAACTTCTCCCACTAATAAGAGTAAATCTGCGTCTTTTAACCGGATACCTTACAGGTCACTGCAGCCTGAGGTACCATCTAAATAATATTGGTCTATCCGAGACCAATGTCTTCCGCTTTTGCGAAATGGACATAGAAAGCTCAGAACATGTGCTTTGTGAATGTCCTGCGTTGGGCAGACAAAGACTTCACCACCTTGGTGGTATCGTAGCATCTCCATGCAATCTTTGGAACAACAAACCCAAAACTGTGCTAAAATTTCTAAAAAGCCTAAAACTCTAGGGTTACAAAATAGGCCTTTCACAATAGATCAGCTCTGGTCGCAGTGCGTAATGGCCTTCTAATAATAATAATAATAATAGCGCTATGGAAAAACCGGTGGTTTGTGAATTGTCACAAACAAGAAATAGACTATTCTATTCCTAGACTCACGTTCGATAAACTCTTCCAGACGCGAATACCGTAAGAAGAGGGTGGCCAGGGCCGTGGGGAAGGGGGGAGTTAAATGCAGATGGCTCCAATCTTGACGATAAGGCTGGCTATGGAGTATTTTCGGAATTAAAAATCCGGACTTGAAGTATCCGTTCCACTACCAAACAACTGCAGCGTCTATCAGGCAGAAGTTCTAGCTCGGACAGCCAGGCGGCCATTAAATCAATGAATGCGGCTATACTAAGGAAGGATGGAAATGTTACACAGAAATGCCCGGCAGGCTTAAATTATATTAGTGTCATATTCATGGTCAGCCTTATTGGGGTTCCGTGGCACAGATATATTGAGGTGAGTTGTAATGCCGATGAGCTAACCGAGAAAGTTACTACTCTTCAACTGCTCATTGATAGAAGTACCATTGGGATACCCATTGGAATATCCATGAATATTGTAGAAGTTGTAGAGTGGAAGAAGAGGAAGAAACACTTGAAATTGTCCAGCCTTAGCTAAAATCAGTGGAAAATATGTTTTTTTTTTTCAATTCTGGCCTGTAAGGTCTAACTGAGTTGTTGGTACAGACCGACTACCACCATAACTTAACCTAATCTATTTCATCTGCAGACGGTGTCTTATATTTTGTAGTGAACGGATCGAGCTCGGTCTTGGATGGGTTAACCATTATACCGTTTGCATGAGCCCGCTGATAGTCGAGAAAAAGTTCCCTGTCATCAGGCTGACTACATCGCCCGCATAAGCTATCTTAACCTTGGTAATAAGCAAATCCTATAAGACCCTGTTCCACAGTAACGGCGAGATAACCCCCATCTGTGAGGCTCCTCTAGACTATTGATACCTGAGTTCGAGGTGATTCCTTTTATCTTTTATTATATTATATAATAATCTTCTCGTTCGCACCTATGTTCGTTAGCGCTGAATTTATCGATTTCACATCAACATTGTTGACCGCTCCTGCGATATCCAAGAAAGGCGCATTGGTGAATTTCTTATTTTTAAGATATTTCTCTATTGTTCCAACAACTTCGTGCAGTGCTGTTTCTACAGACTTACTCTTCTGGTAAGCATGTTGTGCATTGCTGAAATACTCGGTATTAAGAGTGCTCTTGATATGTATATCAATCAGTCTTCCTAATGTTTTGAGTAAAAACGTTGATGGACTAATTGATCTGAAATCTTTCGCTGTATTTGGGCGCTGTTTCCCTGCTTTTGAAATAAAGACCACTCTGATCTTCCTCCATGAATTAGTCTTAACTAAAGATCTTAACTAACCAAGCATTAATCGTTCCTATTAACTGCTTTAACATCATTGGTATAATACCGACCGGTCCGCCTGACTTGTAGGCTTGGAAGGAGTTTACCGCCCAGGTTACCTTAGTCTCACAGATAATCTCCCTGCAAGTTCATCTATCTGAATGACAATACACGAGATGGTAGAAATTTTACCCTATTTCAACCTTATTAAAGGGACTATCACTTCAGGACAGTTCATATCGACGAGTTCAACCCAACAGTCTGTAAAAGGACCACCGAGGTCAACTTTAAAACTCCAGAGTAAATTGAGTGCTACAATTTAGCGAGCTTGGGCAGGTATCGGATAAGAGGTCACATCCGCCACGCGAACCATGATTTATCTCTTGCTCGAAGATTTCTCACTTTGCAAAAGATTGTAACAAGACAACGGTAATGGAGTTTGCGAATGACGAGCACGTTAGTAATGACGCTCCCAGTGGCAAAAATAATCGAGGTACATGGAAACCGGCTCAAGTCATTTGTTGAAACCGGCAATTGATCTTCATTAACCAGGAAAACAGCGGAAAGTTAAATGCATACGATTATAAGTAGAGTGTAAAAACCATTTATTGGTTTCTGCGGAAGCAAGGTTGAAGTAAACACACTGATGGGCAAGATGCAACGGCAGATGATGTTGTACATATATTGTTGAAGACGACGAATTATTGGGCCGCGACACATTACAAGAATATGGCTATCGTATAGTTGTTGATTACGGGTATGTATATTATATCAATGAGGGCGATGACATCTTAAACATATCGAGACACTTACGCATCGCAGAGCGGGTCAAGGCGCTAGAATTTTTGTTAAGGTATAAGTCTTGTTTTGCAGAAGAGATTTATGACATTGATGGCAAATAAACCAATCAGAGTGAAGCGATCCAACGTTAACTGGGACATTGTGGAAGTTACTGGACTGTAGTATCATACGGCCTAGCAATTCACCGCATGCAGCATCAATATTATTGTTGAAGAATATCAACGGGGAAAGCCGAATGTGTATTGACTTCAGCATACTTAACGCAGTGACATTTAAGAAAAATTACGTCATGACAGTAATAGAGGAGCAGCTCTCACATTCAGCTCCCACAATGCGTCGATGGTTCTTCAGGAAGTCATCGTAAACGTTATTAAAACGATGAAGTGACCAGGTTATTGTTGCTACGAAATCCATTGGCGAAGGCTTTGAGGTGTTGCAGGAGTTTTTTAAAGCAACTAAATGACACGGCCTTACACTTAATCATCATTCATAGCACTACAGCTCGTTTTCCTCTAGCTCGCTATTATATCTGATGCGATAGATCACATGTTCTTCTTGTACTGGACCCAGTGTACTTCTTTCCAATATGATAAATGTTCATTGTATTCGCTTTCAATGACCACGCTGTGTCATCAGTTCTACTGAGAAGCAGTCAGAGGTATAGGATTATATCCACGCTTTCAAATTCATTATCGCCAATTCTAAGATCTAACGCTTTTCTCAACGTACTTAGTCTTGCGAGATACTTCGTTTGATTTTTGTTAATCTTTAATCTGAAGAATTTCGATTTAAATAGGAATGCTTGAAATACTTCTTTGAGAACATTTATAATATATTTCTCGTGAAGATCAGCAAAGCCATATATTTATTTGCGAAGCTTTGTTGAATGTAGTCTCTGATGAATCAGCGCCTTTAATCACTTACACTTACGCCGACAAAAAGCACATTTCTGGCAGAGGAGATCCAATTTCGTGGACATTTTACCAATCGACCCGGTGAATATAAGACGAAGATTATAGAAGAACTTGCGGCCGCCGTAGCCGAATAGGTTGGTGCGTGACTATCATTCGGAATTCAGACCAAAAAGAAGAAAAAGTCTTTTCTAATAGCGGTTGCCTCTCGGCAAGCAATGGCAAACCTCCGAGTGTATTTCTGCCATGAAAAAGCTCCTCTTAAAAAAAGGCTGCCGTTCGGAGTCGGCTTGAAACTGTAGGTCCCTCCACGCTTACCGCTTACGATGCTGCTACGTTAAAGTTTTCGAAATCTAATGAGGTGCATACAGATGCCAGTGCTAAAGGGTTGCCTGGGGTACTGATGCAAAGTGGGAACGACGAGTTGAAGCCTCTGTTGAATTACAAGTACAAACACTGAAACGATATAGAAAATATCTGATGGAATAACATTTTACGATGATAGTGGATTGTAGTGCAGTGGCTAGATGGTGGCAGATTGCTAGATTGCAAGAATTTGATTTTGAGCAAAAACAAGTTGGTAGATGGCTTGAACAGATGTTCAACTCTTCGCTCAACTGAGCCGACAACAATTTCTGCCGAAGTGAATTCATTGACTAGCATTTCATTGGTAGCTACAATGCAACGACAAGACGAAAAGCTAAAGGAGATTATTGATGTTATCAATGAAGAGAATGTGAATGTAAAGCAGATTAGAGATGACCACGTGGCACAGGAACATCGACTTTACCGTAATATTGGTTATGGCAAACGGCTAGTAGTTCCACAAGCAGTGACCTGCGAATAAGTCAAGCATGTCATGTTAAGCAGCATAAAGATTACTCTTATTAACTGTATTGAAATACTAAATGGGCGGATACAGTACGTAGTAACCGATAGAGGAGCGGCGATTACTTCAAAAGAGTTCCAGAAGTTTATGGCGGACTACGAGATTCGGTATGTTTTTTTATCTTACATATTTACCGTCAACATACCTATGCACGATTCATACTGTTCGCTAAAGTTACACCTTACTCTTCTATAGCTTTAATTTTTCCCTGCGGAACCGCCGTTAAGCATTGCTCCGCAGGGCCAAGATGGAATATTAGGCCTCTTCATACACGTATTAGTCCACTCTCCATCTTTTGGTTGTCTCCAGTCTTTCGTTTTGCCCCACACCAACCTCGATTACAACATGTGCTTCACTATATTTATTTATTTATTTAATAATCCACAGGACAAATTACCTATAGACTAAACAAAAATGTAATTAAGAACAAGCCAAATTTTGCAAATAAAATATTAACAGTCAATATAAATACAATATTAAGCAACTAAATTGAAAATTTTCAGAAAATTAGATTTGAATAAAGCGAAATCAAGCAGACTGGAAATGGATAATGAATGATAGTCTCTAAGTCCGCGAGCAATGGGTGCATTAGTCGCAAATTTAGTCTTAAAATTCTGCCCATAATATGATAAATATTGCGAAGACTTCTTTGTAGAACATTAAAGCTTATACGCTCAAGTAGAACTGGACAGTAAACGATGTCATTAACAATACAGAGAATAAACGAAAGCGAAAATACTGCTCTTCTCTTTCCTAGATATTCTAGATTAACTAGCTTTAGCCGAGAATTATAGGATGGAATATAGGCCTGAAATCGTAGGGAACGTAATGTCTGCTTAAGAAATTTTTTTGTAAACGCGCTCAATTCTATTTATCGAAAGTTGGTCTTAAGGTCTCTAAATGATAACAGCCTACTCTGAGTGAGAACGAACAAGAACCGTAAACAGCAGTTTTTATGTAAGTATACGGCCGCCGTAGCCGAATGGGTTGGTGCGCGACTACCATTCAGAATTCACAGAGCAAACAACGGTTCGAATCTAGGTGAAAACATAAAAGTTAAGAAAAACACTTTTCTAATAGCGGTCGCTCCTCGACAGGCAATGGCAAACCTCCGAGTGAATTTCTGCCATGAAAAAGCTCCTCTTAAAACAAGGCTGCCGTTCGGAGTCGGCTTGAAACTGTAGGTCCCTCCACGCTTACCGCTTACGATGTTGCTACGTTAAAGTTTTCGAAATCTCATGAGGTGCATACAGATGCCAGTGCTAAAGGGTTGCCTGGGGTACTGCTGCAAAGTGGGAATGACGAGTTGAAGCCTCTGTTGAATTAGAAGTAGAAACACTGAAACGATATAGAAAATATCTGATGGAATAACACTTTTTTTGCGATGATAATGGATTGTAGTGCAGTGGCTAGATGGTGGCAGATTGCTAGATTGCAAGAATTTGATTTTGAGAAAAAACAAGTTGGTAGATGGCTTGAACAGATGTTCAACTCTTCGCTCAACTGAGCCGACAACAATTTCTGCCGAAGTGAATTCATTGACTAGCATTTCATTGGTAGCTACAATGCAACGACAAGACGAAAAGCTAAAGGAGATTATTGATGTTATCAATGAAGAGAATGTGAATGTTAAGCAGATTAGAGATGACCACGTGGCACAGGAACATCGACTTTACCGTAATATTGGTTATGGCAAACGGCTAGTAGTTCCACAAGCAGTGACCTGCGAATAAGTCAAGCATGTCATGTTAAGCAGCATAAAGATTACTCTTATTAACTGTATTGAAATACTAAATGGGCGGATACAGTACGTAGTAACCGATAGAGGAGCGGCGATTACTTCAAAAGAGTTCCAGAAGTTTATGGCGGACTACGAGATTCGGTATGTTTTTTTATCTTACATATTTACCGTCAACATACCTATGCACGATTCAAACTGTTCGTTAAAGTTACACCTTACTCTTCTATAGCTTTAATTTTTCCCTGCGGAACCGCCGTTAAGCATTGCTCCGCAGGGCCAAGATGGAATATTAGGCCTCTTCATACACGTATTAGTCCACTCTCCATCTTTTGGTTGCCTCCAGTCTTTCGTTTTGCCCCACCCCAACCTCGATTACAACATGTGCTTCACTATATTTATTTATTTATTTAACCCTTCTGCTATGTTTGGGTCAATTTGACCCAATTTTCAGTAAAACTCATTGAAATTCGCCTGTTAGTCTAGTCGTATTGTATTGATTCTTCTTCTATTTGTTAACTGCAGTAAAAGGAATAGATAAATATGAAAATTAATATAACATCTGTTTTTTATGTTGCTGGAGGATGCCAAATGTAATTTCATTACACTTATTACGTTGTTGGGTCAATTTGACCCACCTAGTATTTTGAAACATTTTGCCGTTTATTATTACATCACTCGATCAAAAACGCAGGCAAAGAAAGCTAGTTATCGGAGATCGAGTATATTTTGCATAGCTCTATGTTTATATGTATGTATATAAATTTATAGCCTTTTCGAAAAAGGGGAACTCCCGTTTTATGCACCTGTGCAAAGAGTAAGTGTCGATTGCTTGCTTAGTTAGTAATTTATTATCGCGCAGTAGGATTGCAGTTTTTTTGGAGACAATTGGAAAATTATAGACCTTATAGAATTGGAAGCATACATAGGATTGCAAATCTTAGCAGGAGTATACAAATCGCACAATGAAAGTCTAATTCATTTGTGGGA
This sequence comes from Anastrepha fraterculus, assembly GCA_037575425.1. Classification (NCBI taxonomy): domain Eukaryota; kingdom Metazoa; phylum Arthropoda; class Insecta; order Diptera; family Tephritidae; genus Anastrepha; species Anastrepha fraterculus. The sequence goes on along the minus strand of JAYXIM010005107.1, from coordinate 1,713 downwards.
TGAAAATAATGGCAGACCAATTTTTCGGGCCAAAATGAGCTTGGAAAGATTTATGAACAAGTCACGATGCCTTCGTTTTGACTCCGCTGCAGACAGGGATGAGAGAAGACAGCGTAATAAATTAGCACCAATAAGAAACATTTGGGATCAATGGAATCGGCAGCTCAGGTCATATTATCACTTACATGAAAATGTAACAATAGATGAGCAGTTAGTACCTTTTCGTGGTCGTTGCATCTTCAGGCAATACATTCCATCGAAGCCCGCAAAATACGGCTTAAAAATATGGGCTCTATGTGATGCAAAAAGCAAGTATGCCTGGAACATGGAAGTTTATTTAGGGCGGGCAAGAAATACGCAACCGGAAAGGAACCAAGGTAATGCATTTATAAATTGGCTTTTTGTATGTCTCAAACCTATGTACAGTATAAATAAACCGTCTCTATACAAATATTTTTAGGTGAACGTGTTGTTCTATCCCTATCAGAACCCCTTCCCAGAGGTCACACTATTACTTGCGATAACTTTTTTACGACGTACAATCTCGCCGTTCAGCTACTTCGCAGGAACATTACTTTAGTCGGTACAGTGAGGAAAAATACGCTTTTTTTGCCACGAGAAATCGTCGACATGAAGAAAAAGAACGTTTTAGATAGCCAATTTTTATTTTCGGATAATGCAACTATTGTATCGTACATCCCAAAAAAATATAAATTTGTTGTAGCATTGAGCTCCCTTCACCATTCTCCACTTGTTGATGAGGGTGACAGAAAAAAACCTGAAATAATACTTCACTATAATGAAACAAAAGCTGGTGTGGATGCGCTTGATCAGCTGGTTGCTAACTATACATGTAAACGTCAAACCAAACGTTGGCCAGTTGCCCTCTTTTCGAATATGTTAGATATTTCGGCATATAACGCATACGTAATATGGACAGAGATAAATCCCTCATGGAACTCCAACAAGCTTTATAAGCGAAGACTTTTTCTTGAAGAGCTGGGAAAGCAAATGATCGAACCAAATATTGTCCGTAGAGAGAGACTGCCGCGAGGAATCGCTGCTAAGAATATAGTAAAAAATATTCAAGAAAACTCCAAATCTGCAGAAGAAGCGTCTACTTCTAATATTTCTGCCAGAAATGAATCCACCAAAAAACGACAGCGATGTTTCTTCTGTCATCATACAAAAAATTCGAACAAATATTCAGCTGTTTGCAGTACGTGCCAAAAATTTGTTTGCAAGGAACATAGCGGCTTAGTTTGTGAAAATTGCCGTTAAAACATACATATCTCAACTATTTTCTACAATTAACATATACTTAACTTGATTCAAATAAAAAAAATATGAATTCTTTCAATAAAATAGTGTTATTAGTGGAGTTTTTATAAGTGGGTCAAATTGACCCAAAACACTATATGTGTAATTTTTTCCTAACATAGCAGAAGGGTTAATAATCCACAGGACAAATTACCTATAGACTAGACAAAAATGTAATTAAGAACAAGCCAAATTTTGCAAATAAAATATTAACAGTCAATATAAATACAATATTAAGCAACTAAATTGAAAATTTTCAGAAAATTAGATTTGAATAAAGCGAAATCAAGCAGACTGGAAATGGATAATGAATGATAGTCTCTAAGTCCGCGAGCAATGGGTGCATTAATCGCAAATTTAGTCTTAAAATTCTGCCCATAATATGATAAATAT
>JAYXIM010005106.1:0-24000 GCA_037575425.1 Anastrepha fraterculus | reverse complement strand
TGCGAAGACTTCTTTGTAGAACATTAAAGCTTATACGCTCAAGTAGAACTGGACAGTAAACGATGTCATTAACAACACAGAGAATAAACGAAAGCGAAAATACTGCTCTTCTCTTTCCTAGATATTCTAGATTAACTAGCTTTAGCCGAGAATTATAGGATGGAATATGGGCCTGAAATCGTAGGGAACGTAATGTCTGCTTAAGAAATTTTTTTGTAAACGCGCTCAATTCTATTTATCGAAAGTTGGTCTTAAGGTCTCTAAATGATAACAGCCTACTCTGAGTGAGAACGAACAAGAACCGTAAACAGCAGTTTTTATGTAAGTATACGGCCGCCGTAGCCGAATGGGTTGGTGCGCGACTACCATTCGGAATTCACAGAGCAAACATCGGTTCGAATCTAGGTGAAAACATAAAAATTAAGAAAAACATTTTTCTAATAGCGGTCGCTCCTCGACAGGCAATGGCAAACCTCCGAGTGTATTTCTGCCATGAAAAACCTCCTCATACAAAATGTCTGCCGTTCGGAGTCGGCTTGAAATTGTAGGTCCCTCCATTTGTGGAACAATATCAAGGCGCACACCTCAAATACGAGGAGGAGCTCGGCCAAACACCTAAAAAGGGTGTACGCGCCAATTATATATATATATATATATATAAAATAAAATAAATAAATAATTGGCGCGTACACTTCTGTTAGATGTTTGGCCGAGCTCCTCCTCCTATTTGTGGCGTGCGTCTTGATGTTGTTCCACAAATGGAGGGACCTACAGTTTCAAGCCGACTCCGAACGGCAGATATTTTTATGAGGAGCTTTTTCATGGCAGAAATACACTCGGAGGTTTGCCATTGCCTGCCGAGGGGCGACCGCTATTAGAAAATTGTTTTTATTAATTTTGCTTTCACCACATATCATAAAATTTAAGACTTAGCCGCAAAATAAATTTTGTCCTTTGTCCAATGCATTCCTACAGTTTAGAGATGAATAATAGCTTGGAAATCGGCCTATAATTGCGAACATAATTTTTTCGCTTTCAAAATGAGGTGAGTAAATTTCCATTCATTTAAAAATTGGCCGGTGAAAAGCATTTGTTAAAAATAATTTCAAGAGGAATTGCCAACGCTGGGCAATTCTTGAGCAAGATAGGTGAAAGACGGGTGGAAAAAATCGTGGGACTGAACCCTCCGCGAATATGCAATATGAATACGCAATCAGATTTCGAGAGCGTTTGTAGTCTGGTAAAAGTAAACACAGCTGATGGAAGAGAGCTACTCAACTCCACAAAGGCTTCAATTCCGAGGGCCGCTCTCTCAGGTAGGCCAAACAAAACCGTCAATAAGGAGGGACAGAAAGCTCTCGCTCGATATAAAGTAGCAATATGGATCCAACTACACCTCAGCGGTAAAGGCACCTACAGGGCGAGAGGACCTGAAATGGGCAAACAAAACAATAGCAAAAAGCAGAGAGCATTTCTCGCAAAACGAAAAAGTCGCGACGATGCATTCTTTTCACGTAAACAATACCGAGAAAACAGTCGCTAAAAGCTTGAAAGAACCAAAAATAAAGCGGTCCAAGGATGAGGAAAACCCCGAGGTCAAACTTCAGCGAAGGCAGAAACCGGTCATGTCTGTATGATGGTACGGAGTTGAAAATAGTCGAAGAGGACATTCCGTGATACCTCGTGCTAAGGTGCATGTACCCAGCGCGGTAAAACCGGAAGTCGCTCTGGTGCTATTTCAACGACAAAATCCTGAGGCCCTTCAATAGATTGGGAACTGCTACATGCACGAAAATTGTATGCAAATGGATCACAGGTCCTTATACTCCAAATTAATAAGGGGACTTATTATAACGCTGCTTCGGTAAGAAGTCTTGAGTCATGGGCAGCGTACACCTGCACCTTAAGAAACACCACCCTTAGGACGGCAGCGAAAACACTCTCGAGGCCAGATCCTCCTATTCAGATCATAGGTTTATTAGTTTTTCGTTCTCTGGTAAAATCCCGAAGGCAAAAGTAACATTTAGTAATCCTAAAAAATCAACCTTGATCTTTACGAAATTTTGTTAAAGGATTATATTTCAACTCCCCAAATACTCTCCAGAAGAGACATAGACCATGGAGGATGGTTCCATGTGTAGAAGTCCACGCAAGTGGGGAAAGTTACTGATCGCCATTCACTTGGGAATGGCCAGGACGATTCTTCTGCATATGGTTCAAGCAGCTCCCAACGGCCGGGATTAGCCCACGTATCCTCTGGGTAGCTTCCGAACACCCGTTCGGGAGTGAGCTAACGTGAGAAGGCGAAACATTCCAGGATAGCTGGTTGTGCGTTGGGTTTGGGACCCGCCACTTAAAAATCCCCCCAAATGAAAAGTTTGAAAAAGCCTCGGATGAGACCTCCCTATACTGATGACGACCCCTGCAAACGAACTAAGGACTATGATTTGAGGGCATGCACCTGGAATGTCCGGTCCCTTAATGGGGAAGGTGCCTCTGCCCGGCTGGTTGATGTCCTCGCGAGAGTAAGGGCTGACATCACTGCCATCCAAGAGATGCGATGGACGGGGCAAGGAAAGAAAACCATAGGACCTTGCGACGTCTACTACAGCTGCCATGTAAACGAGCGCAAATTCGGTGTCGGATTTGTTGTGGGAGAGAGACTTCGTCGCCAAGTACTGTCGTTCACTCCGGTGGACGAGCGTCTCGCAACAATCCGCATCAAAGCCCGTTTTTTTAACATATCGCTAATTTGCGCCCACGCCCCGATGGAAGAGAAGGTCGATGCGACCAAAGATTCTTTCTATGAGCGCCTGGAACGCTCCTATGAGCGCTGCCCCCGCCACGACATAAAAATCGTGCTTGGCGACTTTAACGCCAGGGTGGGCAAGGAGGGAATTTTTGGTCCCCCAGTCGGAAAATTCAGCCTGCACAACGAAACATCCGGTAACGGACAGAGGCTGATCGACTTCGCCGGGGCCCGAAACATGGTAGTCTGCAGCACCAGATTCCAGCATAAGAAGATACACCAAGCCACCTGGCTGTCTCCTGATCGAAAAACACGAAACCAGATCGATCATGTTGTGATAGATGGAAGACACGCTTCTAGTGTATTAGATGTACGTACGATCCGAGGACCCAACATCGACTCGGATCATTACCTTGTTGCAGCCAAACTGCGCACCCGCCTCTGAGCAGCAAAAAACGTACATCTACCTACGTAAAGAATGTGCGACATCAAAAAGCTGCAATCACAACAGACAGCCAGAAGATTCGCCACTAGACTCTCACTTCTGCTCTCCGAAAGCACTGCCCAACAAATCGGCATGCGCGAGCAATGGAGCAACATATCTCGTTCCCTACGTACCGCCGCCGAAGAAGAAATCGGATTCCGGCGAGCCCGAAAAAACAATTGGTACGACCAGGAATGTCATGCTGCCGCCGAAAGAAAAGATGCCGCCTATAGAGCCACGCTGCGATCGGGCGCAACGCGAGCCATGTGGGATCGCTATAGAGAGCTGAAAAAGGAAGAGAGACGTATTATCCGACAGAAGAAACGAGAGGCCGAAATACGTGAGTGCGAGGAGCTTGAGGTGCTGGCCAATAGGAACAACGCCCGAAAATTCTACCAGAAAGTTCGGCGGCTTACAGAAGGTTTTAAGACCGGGGCGTTTTCCTGTAAGAACAAAGACGGCGATCTGGTGACTGACGTACAGAGCAATCTTAAATTATGGAGGGAACACTACTCGAACCTGTTAAACAGTGACAGCTGCGCATGTCATAGAGAACGTGAAGATCCCGATACCCCAATCGATGACGACGGAATTGTAGTTCCGTTACCCGGCCATGAAGAGGTGAGAATAGCAATATCACGGCTAAAGAACAACAAAGCCGCGGGCGCCGACGGACTGCCGGCTGAGCTATTCAAACATGGTGGCGAGGAGCTGGTAAGGTGCATGCATCAGCTCCTATGCAAAATATGGTATGGTATATAAGGTTCTAGTGAGCGTATTGTGTGAAAGGCTGAAGCCCACCGTCAACCAACTGATTGGACCTTATCAGTATGGCTTCAGACCTGGAAAGTCTACCATCGACCAAATATTCACAATACGCCAAATCTTGGAAAAGACCCACGAAAGGAGAATCGACACACACCATCTTTTCGTCGACTTCAAAGCTGCATTCGACAGTACGGAAAAGAGTTACCTGTATGCCGCTATGTCTGAATTTGGTATCCCCGCAAAACTAATACGGCTATGTAAGATGACGTTGCTCAACACCAGCAGCGCCGTCAGAATTGGGAAGGACCTCTCCGAGCCGTTTGATACCAAACGAGGTTTCAGACAGGGTGACTCACTGTCGTGTGACTTCTTTAACCTGATGTTGGAGAGCATCGTACGATCCGCAGAACTTAATCGCTTAGGCACAATATTTTATAAGAGCGCACAATTGTTGGCGTATGCCGATGATATCGATATCATCGGCCTTAACAACCGCGCTGTTAGTTCTGCCTTCTCCAAGCTGGATAAAGAGGCAAAGCGAATGGGTTTGGTGGTGAACGAGGACAAAACGAAGTACCTCCTGTCTTCAAACAAACAGTCGGCGCACTCGCGTATCGACACCCGCGTCACTGTAGACAGTTATAATTTCAGGTTGTAAAAGACTTCGTTTATTTAGGAACCAGCATTAACACCGATAACAATGTCAGCCTTGAAATCCAACGTAGAATCTCTCTTGCCAACAAGTGCTACTTTGGACTAAGTAGGCAACTGAGCAGTAAAGTCCTCTCTCGACGAACAAAACTAACACTCTACAAGACTCTCATCATGCCCGTCCTGACGTATGGCGCAGAAGCTTGGACGACGACAACATCCGATGAAGCGACGATTGGAGTGTTCGAGAGAAAGATTCTGCGTAAGATTTTTGGACCTTTGCGCGTTGGCAACGGCGAATATCGCAGACGATGGAACGATGAGCTTTACGACGACATAGACATAGAATACCAGCTAGTGGTAGCAGAGGAAGAGGGCGGCCTCCTCTGCGTTGGAAAGATCAGCTGGAGAAGGACTTAGCTTCACTTGGTGTGTCCAACTGGCGCCGGTTAGCACGAGAAAGAAACGACTGGGGCGCTTTGTTAAACTCGGCCAAAATCGCGTAAGCGGTTATAGCGCCAATTAAGAAGAAGAAGGTGGAGCAAGGATATTGGTAAACAACGAAGATAACTCAGAGAATTTCTGAAGCTAGCTAAATTTGCAGAATGTGATGTGTGTTGGAGGGAATATAACGCATTACACAGCTTATATAAAAATAAGATTAGGAAGGTCAAAAAGAACTCTTGGCGAAACTTCTGTGGCAGCTTGGACAGAATTTTGGAGGCAACATTACTTCAGAAAAAATTCGCCAAATCTCCTATTATTCCAAAATTAATCAGCAAATATACAGCTGAGTGGAGCATAGACGGAAACGCTTGAGGTTCTCACTGAAACCCGCTTTCCTGGATGTACGGACCCCGCATCTTCCGCGGAAGCAGACGCGAAGAACGAAGTTTGTGAGGAATTCATTGCGACATCTAGATTGGAATTAGCCCTAAAATCGTTTGACCACTTTAAGTCACCAGGCCCGTGATATTACCTACGCTCTGGCAAAAGGGAAGTGGGAAATCAGCAAAAAGGCAGTTGAGGCGAGACTAAAAGTAAATCCAGAGAAGACGGACTTAGTACTGTTTACCAAGAAGTACAAGATTCCGAACTGGACCTAAGACATATACTAAGTACCTTGGAGTAATGTTGGATAGCAAACTAACGTGTAAGCTCAATGTGGAAGAACGAACGAAGAAAGTACTCAATGTCTTTTACGCCTGCAGAAAAATGGTCGGTAAGTAATGAAGCTTATTTCCACGACTTTCACATTTGGATTTAGATGGCAGTAGTAAGCCCAATAATGCTCTATGGCGTTCTAGTATGGTGGACAAGTTTTAACAAGAAGACATACGCTAACAAATTGGAGAAAGTAGATATAGTTGAAGAGCTTTGTTTAACAGGTGCAATGCGCACCACTCCTACAACAGCACTGGACAAGATACTTGAACTTCACCTATAAACTTAGTAGTAAAAAGTTCTGCAAAGAAGTCTGCACTAAGGCTATTGACAACAGTGCAACTAGGTTTAAGACCTTATGGCTACATCCGAATATGCAGAGGCTTAAACGCTAAGTCGGACTACCTTATTCCTCAAGCTAATTTCAACAGAGAACCTAAGATAGTGTTAGAAAATGACGGATGGCGGAAGGGACAACTTTCAACGCCCCACACTTTTAACATATACATAGACGGAAGATTAAAATACAAATTAAGGTAGTGTTCTCACTACAATGTTCTACGCTGAGATCTACGCGGAACTTAAGCAGCAGACTTAGCCATAAAGAACACTCCTGCGAACTCTCAAATAAACTTTTATGTACATTGACAGCCAAGCAATCATCCAGGTAATAGCAGCTGTACACACTCACACTGCGTAAGACAATGCCCGAACAGAACGGATGAGCCAGAAACTGAGAAACAATCCACTATCTACTGGGTTCCAGGACACAAGGGAATTGAAGGAAACGAGAATGGGGATGTGCTAGCCAAAGTAGACGCTAATTTTCCTATAGCTAGTACGGCCAGTATACAACCATCTCTCTGCAAACAACGAATAGATATAGATACAGCAATGATTCAAAAAGCTAATTCAAGATAAGAAAGAGCCAGCTTATGCAGGACCGCAAAAATCATGATAGCAAATACAACTTCGGGTATACAAACTATATTTTATCTGTTTCCAGGAAAGTGTTTAAACTTTTAGTGGTGATACTGACGGCCAAGCTGAATCTAGTACAGAACGATACATGCACCATATGTAACAAAGTCAACGCGAGAGAAATTCTGGAACACTTAATCTGCTACTGCCTTCCACTTAGCAAAACACGAATCAACTGCTTAGGTTCTGCATCATATTTAGCATTAGAAAATGTGGCAGGTTAAAAAATTAGCAGCTTACTCAATTTATCCAAACTTTGTATTAAAAAAAATAAAATAAACTCTCAATACTAACACTTGGTATCACTATGGATTAATTTCTTGTCTATGTGCAGTCTAGAGGTGTAACCTAACCTAACTTAGATGAAGGACCGTCAGCATCTGTATGTGAGGTGTATTTGCAAATTTATCATTCAACATCACCGAAGCACGAATACTTGAACTTAACTCTTTAGCTTTGACAAAATTCCAAAACGTCTTCGGATTATCTTTGGTATTCCGCTCAGTGCTGAGAACCTAGTTTTTGAAAAGTAAAAGTACTTAAATTTCTTTTTAATTTGCTTGTATTTTACCAAAAATGGCTCATTACAAGTTGCTTTAAATTTTTTGAGACATTTATTTTTCGAATTTTTAATTTCTTAATCTGCTTTTTATGCCAAAGTGACTTAAACAGCGCTTCTTTTTTAAAGGAGATGTGAATGCCCAAGTCGGACAATAATTCACCCCATTTAAATTCTTAAAGGGAATTATTTAAGCTTAGATAATCACAGGATGCATAATTGAAAATAGCTTGATCAATAAACGATAAAGTAAAAAACTCATACAATTTTAGCTTAATATCTAAAGGGACATCCGGCCGTGGCGGATGGGTTGGTGAGTGACTACCATCCGGAGTACGTAGGTTTAAATCTCCGTGCATGAAACACCAAAATGATGAAACATTTTTTTTCTAATAGCGGTCGCCCCTCGGCTGGCAATGGCAAACCTCCGAGTATATTTCTGCCCTGAAAGAGCTCCTCAAAAAAAATATATCTGCCGTTCGGGGTCGACTTACAACTGCAGGCCCCTTTTATTGTGGAAAAATATCGGGACGCACACCATAAATTAGAGGAGGAGCTCAACCAAACATCCAATAAAGGGTGAAAGCGCCAATCATATATACATATATAAATGAAGAATACCAGCATCGGATATTGGAGAAATACACTATGATATATAATAATTAATAAATTCACTTACAAGTGTCAAGAGAGAAGGCCGGGCAAAATAACAAAATGCTCTCTCCCTCTTACCACACACACTTAGAAGTACAAATAAATTATAACTTCATTTTAGGATGGCTTACTCATATAAGCGTGGATAATAGTATTTATTTTAATTATAATTGAATAGATTTCACATAGTTTTTATATAAATTTATAAATTGAACGTTTTAATATACATATATTCATATACGACCGTACTCCGATGACTAATTGTACTTTACTCCACGGCGGCTAGCAGACAACTCTCTCGTGTTGGTACTGGAATTAATTCGTGTAGCGTATGTATGGTTGGATACGTGACACAAGAATAGGATCTAGCAAATTACTTAATTGATTAAAAATTTCATTAATTTGGGTAAGAATTATGCTTAGGACACTATCTACAAATTAAGATTCTAATGGAGAAGTGACATTACTAGGTGAGAGACCTGTGTTTGTTGAATTATTTCACCATATTATGTTTCATTAATTAAAATCACCTAACACGCAAAGATGATCATCATTCAAACTATCTGCAACTAGAGCGGTAATGTTGTCGACAACTTATTCAACTCTGAATTACTATATATTATATTAGGCGGGATATACGAGTCGATCAAATACAAGCAGTCATGTGATTTAGAGCACATACAAAGTTGATCAAGCAACAAGTCGTCAAGCGTAATTGAAAACGCATGATATCTTCTTTTGACGGCAATCAGAACGCCGCCTCCTCTTAAGCAATCAGTTCTAGCAGCATCACGGCCTTCACGAAAAACGTCGTACAGATTTAAGTCAAAGAACTCACTATCATAAAAGTCCGAGAGCAACCACGTCTCAACAATAACAAAGATGTAATTCTTCAATATTAAACTGACCTGTCCTTTAGCCTGAAATTTTGTGGTTGGTTTATTTGGCTTTAGAAGTAGGACCAGCCGTACTTTGGGAAAGATACTATCATTAATACACTTCGTGTAGAGGTCCGCAAAAAGCTTTGCGTTGTGCTTGATAGCGATTTTCAGCGCTTTATTCGGTATGGCATCAAGTTCAGGAGCCTTTGTGTTGCCCAAGCTCTCCGCTGCTTTAAACATCTCTGCTTTCTCGATTACTGTGGATTTGGTTGAGTGCCATCCTTCGTGAAAGTATGCGTACCACTTTGTGCAGAAAAATCGCATAAGTTGGTGCCTATTCTTTACCTCCTTTGACCCTTGCCGTAACAATCCTGCACGCATCTCCCTATGAGTTTTCGTCAACCTTTTGGCATAGCTCCAAGCTGTCCAGCTTGCTCCATTTTAAAGTTTACTTTAGCTCTTTGTACTTTTTTTGTTGTCCGCATGGGGCCTGAGGAGTTCCCCGACCCGTAAATCCTTTGAGAAAGGCGACTCGCTTTATGATATTCGTTTGGTAGGGTGCTGATCCGTTCATTCTACCAGTGCACAGGCTTTTTGGCCGTGATCTGCCTTTTACTGCACTTGACGGCACTACAGGTTCTTCTTATATGCTTCGCCACACATGTTGGTCTGTATTGTTCGTGTTGTCCGGTTGTCCTGCAATATTTCCTCTGCAGGCGTTTCCACCCTCAAGACCTTGTTCGCAAAGGGCTCGGGTATAAAAGTTGCAAGCATGCCAATTTGCCGATTAAACAAGTGCTCTGCTGACGAAAGTAAGACAGTTCTTTATCCTCTATTAACAGCTTTGCTTTTCTGATCGGAGATCCACGTTCCAGAGTCAAGATTTTTGAACTGCTCACTGACTGTCACCACATCCACTTTTTCCTCGAACACTCTCTGTCTTAAAAGGTCTTGCGCAGCCTTGTAGTGATTTAAATTCACCTGGTCTACTTTCATTTCTTGGGTTTTACAAAGGCTGCTTGGTAAAGCGGACGTTTCCGGCTTCAAATCTGGTAGTTTGTATTTTCTCTTCCATTTCTCTTACACGCTCCCCACAAAGCCTCTTTCACGCATGTCTTCGCTTGATGGCTCTTCCCGTCACATTTAAGGCAGATCTGCCTTCTGTCTTCCGGGTTCTTACACGCCCTCGCCAGTTGCCCATACTGTCTGAAGTAGCACCTTTACCAGGTCCAGTTTTTCTCTTATTCGGCATAGCACCCAGCCTGTCTTAATTATGTGTCTTTCTAACATTTTTAATTGTACTTTCACTAAATAAGCTCACATTAAGCTCGCTGTGTTCGCATTGTTACGTCATCCAAGTAGCGAATATCCACCAATGACTTATAGCATCTTGCCCATATTCCCTCTGATACACACCTGTGTTTACCATTCGCTTTTTTTCAGCTCACGCAGGACTTCACCTTTTGATACCTTTCTTACCCCTCAAGGTCATCGCAAAGCTCTTTCAATGCATCATCTTTTTTGACCGCTCTAAGAATGGTAGCGGCCTCGGGGATGGTTTAGTTATTGCTGTCTTCTTAGCTGGTTTGCGCTTGATGTGCGTTCAGCCGTTTTCTTTCTTCCGAGTCGTTCGCCTTCTTCACACTTATATCTCCCACGTCACTCTTGTACGCGCTAGACGTCAACTTATGATCTTCCTCGTGGACGATTTTATTCTTTTTGGGTGGCGTATTCCGACTAGGCTGCTTGTCCTCACCTGGTCTCTTCAGCGTTCCTTCTGCAATTGTGAATACGTTGTAGGAATAATTGGAGTTATGAAATCATGTCCAGCAGAGGCACTGAATGTCATACTGAACCTCTCACCAATAGATTTGCAACTACGACTAACAGCAGCAAATACCGCCATCAGAATTAAAGAGGGTGGTTGTTGAAATGCTAAGGGGTCTGCTCATTGTACTTTCCTTGATAGTCGGAGACTAAACGACAACCCATCAGATTGCATTACCGCTACCCCTGACCTCAGACTAGATTTCAAGGTAATGTTTCCCACGCGAAAGGAATGGGAGTTAAAGGTAGTATCCAAGGAAGATGTCATCGCACTTTACACCGACGGATTGCGGCGTCGGGCGTGGGTGTATATTCAAAAGACCTCGAAACTTTCAAGTCTTTTCGCCTGGCGAATTGGAATAGCATCTTTCAAGCAGAGGGATAAAGGAAGCTTACAAGATAATCAGGAATCACCCACAACAATTATCAGAAGCAAGTATTCTTATGGATAGTCAAGCAGCCATCCTTGCTATAAAGTCAGCAAAAACCAATTCAAAAATTATCAGGCAATGCAAAGAAGAATTAAATGCCTTATCACGCATGGCAGACATCACTCTCATCTGCTTACCTGGCCATAGGAACAAAGAAAGAAATGAGAAAGCTGATGAACTGGCAAGACAGGGGGCTGCCTCTAGAGTATCCGAAGTGATAGCACGGGGCTGCCCCGAAACGTTTACAAAAGGGAGATCTTTTTGCAATTTCTGAAGCAGGCTGCTGACAGATGAACCAACGCCAATACCTGCAAAATAACGAAGGAAACGTGACCAGAGTACAACAAATTGAGAACTGATGAGCTGTTACGAAAGCCAAGAACAAACATCTTTAGAATTACGTCAACAATAACCGGCGATTGGCCTATCGGAGACTGCTAGGAAGATGGGGTGGCCGTATAACGAGCACAAAGAATGGAATGAAGCTTTACCCCAGCTTCAGTGATGTTTAAATTCGGAGAGCAACGTAACGACAAGGCAGAGTCTCAACAGTCTGATGTTGAACTACAATCTACGAATGTTTCATACAGGCGGTTCAAGACGAAGACAAAGAGCAGGTTAACAGGTATGACTTCCGAACACAAGCAGTGGGTTAACGGTACAGCCCGAACAGCCTAAATATAAGCATCGCGGTCACATCCCATAAATTAGAACCAGCCTACCAAAGATCATATGTGACTCCGAAAGTTCTTCCCCATGGCCGTTATTTGCTTGAAGATCTCCCAGATATGCAAAAGAGGTGCTAAAGGTACTCAGATTTGTTCTTCTTCTCAATTGGCGCGATAACCGCTTACGCGATTTTGGCCGAGTTCAACCGGCGCCAGTTGGACAAACCAAGTGAAGCCAAGTCCTTCTCCACCTGATCTTTCCAACGCAGAGGAGGCCTTCCTCTTCCTCTGCTACCACCAGCTGGTAACGCATCAATTACTTTCACAGCTGGAGGGTTTGCATCCATTCGGTAGACATGATCCAGTCAGCGTAGCCACTGGATCTTTATTCGCTGCGCTATGTCTAGGTCGTCGTAAAGCTCATACAGCTCATCGTTCCATCGTCTGCGATATTCGCCGTTGCCAACGTGCAAAGGGCCAAAAGTCTTACGCAGAATCGTTCTCTCAAACACTCCAAGCGTCGCTTCATCGGATGTTGTCATAGCCCACGCTTCTGCTTTTCAATATTAATATATTTAAAATATTTACATATATACAAATTTACGGATATAAACCCACACACAGTTTTAAAGAAAATTAGATGTATGTAAAATGTATACATATATGGTACACTGACTCACAACTTATTTGATGCCGGTAATACTTTTTTAGAAAAAAGAAAATGACTCGATGTTTATTAAATTAAAAAAAAATGTATGCGACTTGTAATGAGATATGTATGTACTGATTACCACTGCAGAAAGAACGATAACAAAAACAAAGTTTGCTGAAAAAATATAGATACAAATAGTTTCTCATCAAAATATGCTCATAGCTTAAATGATGCAGTGTATTTTATATTTTCTCTGAGAATGCAATAACGGAGAATGTATTTTTTTCTGTTTAGCTTAGCATCTTAAAAAATTTTAAAAATTTAAATTTTTTAAAATGAGAAAACGGACATCACTTGAAAAAAGGGCAGATGTTATTCTTCATTATAAATAGGGCAAAAGCTAACGAAAAATTGCAGAAATTGTTGCTATTAGTTCTTCCACTGTCTACCACTGCGTCAAATAAAATATTTAATAATGCAGTTAATAGGATTGTTCGCGAAGTTAAAGAAAAACCCGATTTAAGCGCTCCAAAATTAACGAACGAAGTCGAAAAATACTTCGGCAAGATCTGTAACCTTGAAACTGTGCGTAGAGTTCTGCGCAAAGACAATTTTCATGGAAAGACTGCCCGAAATAAGCCGTTGATTATGGTAATGCTCGTAATAGAAAGAAAACAATAAAGGTTTGCGTACAACATTTGTCTTTGACATTTCGTTCTGTAAGTCCGTTGTTTTTGCGGATAAAAGGAAATTTAACCTTTTCAGGTCTTATGGGAAGTCCTGCGTTTATGGGAAGCCTACAGTTAAACACGGCGGGGGCAGTGTGATGGTATGGGGTTGCATGTCCTATTCAGACATCGGAAATTTAAATGAATAAAGAGATGTATCTGGATCTGCCAAAAGATAATTTACTACAAAGTGCGGATAAAATGGGCATTAGGATTCGTTTAGGTTCTACCAAGCCAACTGCCCACATGTAGTACAGACACCTGCACGGAGTCCAGATCTCAACGTTGTTGAGAATTTGTGTCAAGTGCTGGAAAATAAAATAAGAAACCACAATGTTTCTAATTCTTATGATCTGAAACGGGCACTACGGAAGAATGGGATAATATTAGTTCAGTTATACAGCAAAACTTTCAAAATCTCTGAATTCCCGATTAAAAGCTGTTCTGAATCAAAAGGGATACCCCACTAAGTATTAGCCGTAATCATGAAATCGAAATATTAATGTGTTTGTTTTTTTAAGTACTTTTATCTTGTGCATCATTTAAGCTGTGACCTCAAAACTGTAACTGAATTATATTAATTTGCCATATCTTTCTTATGAAGAAACATTTCTGTTATTTTTTGTTATTAAATAAAACATGTCATTTAACAATAAAAAATATATACGATTTTTTTCTGTAATAGAAATACCATAAAATATATTTGATATTTTAATAATTTTTGTTTGCTGCATCAAGTAAGCCTTGAGTCACTGTATGTACACAAGACGAATTAAAAATAGAAGCTGAAAAGGATTAAAAGAGCTTTGGAAAATTCTACATTCAAATTATTACATTTCTATTGAATTAATTTTAAGACAAATAATTATAAGCATTTCAATCACGTCGTTTCTCCATTAAGCAAAAACGAACTGTTTTCGTCTGTTATTTTTGGCGCGTTTCTTCTGGCAGCCCGTCGTCAGAGAACATTGATGAATAGAGAAGTCTCACGAGCTACGAATAGTATGAGTTGTCAAAAATGAAGTGAAACGGCGAACACTGTTTCACCTCGCTCAACTCGAAGGCAGGGAAGTTCTTAACAGAGCTGATTACAGTGAATTATGTACAAGTACATTGGCTCTGCTCAGTTTTTGGTTTCTGTATGAAATCAAATTGACGAATGCCGACGGCATTTTGCAAGGCATTTGCTTGTGCATTTCTATGTTCCCTTGATAAACGAAAATTTATTCAATTTATATTTTCAAACAAATACAACCAAATAAAGATTTAAAATCCAACATTTAAAATCAAAGTAACTTTAATGTTTGTTGTTTTAATTTTAAAAGAAAAATGTAAGCAAAATACATTATAAAACGACCTCACTTTTTGTTGTGTGCGTTTTAGTGTAAATTTGATGAACATTTTTACTAATTTTTCAAGTCGAAATTAGTTTTAGACAAGAATTCAAAGAGCATATTGGTATATTGATGAATATAGTATATGTATATCAATATATGTATATATATCACATATATTATGTTAGTTATATAATATTTGCCAACCTTTGCCAAACGAATTTTTTTCAATTTACAGGGAATAATTAATATATGTATGCATTTTATAGATAGTATAAAACTTTGAAATTTAAAATAAATAAAAGAAAACTTCAAAGAAACGTATTTGCATACATATATGGGACAACTAAGTTCTATTGCATCTTTAATAAATATAGTGTTGCACGCATACATACGTATGCACTGAAGCAACATGACCTACCTCACGAGTATCGCCTTATCATATTTCATGCAATAATTAGGGAGTAAATATTCGAATGATCGAATTCCTGCAAATGCTAAAACAACTTCTTCTGCATACATATGCATCGACGTATGTGCATGTGCGTATATGCACACTTGATGCCCTAACTATATATCTATGTACGTTCAATTGATCAAATAAAAATATTCTGTATACAAAACGCTTCATTACCAGGCACACAGGAAGCAGAGAATGTTAAGGGGGTATTCTGGTCTAGAGCCCTACTTTTTGGGTATTTTTCAAACTAGGATAAAAGAAAAATTAAAAACATTTTTACCATCCATTTTTTTATATAATATTTATTGATGTTTAAGGTATATAAAAAAAATTTAAAAAAAAAAAAAAGCCAAAAATTCATCCAGTGACAGGTCGGTGAAGTAGGGGTTGCTAGTCAAACAGTGCTCCCTGGTTGACATGATTCCAACCCTTGTAGTGATCTAAATCGAACAAACAAAGAAAATTCTTAATTAGTAAAGATGTCGCTACATCTTGAGCCTCGGCCGAAAAAAAAAATAAAAATTCACAAAATGGCGCCTACTTGAAAAAAAAAATTTTTTTTTACCCCTGTTTTTTGACCTTTACGAATTTTTTAAAAATACTTCAAATTAAAATTTTTCAAAATCCAAGGCTCCAGTGATAAAGAGATGTATGAAAAAGATTCTCACCAAATTTCAAAGGGATCGGTCAAATAGAACTTCAGATATCGTGTCAACCACCTCAGCAAAAGGAGTTTTGAGAAAAACGCGTTTGAATTTCGCCGTCCGCTCAAACCAGTCTAGCTGTCGCGTCACTAAAATAGTTGTAATTTCGAAAATAATCCGAATTTTGCAAAATCCTTTTAGGGAGATATTTTTGAATACCTAGACTATCGAATTTTGAAAAAAAAAATTTTCGATTTTTTCAAATTTCTAGACCAGAATACCCCCTTAACCTTCCTACGGTCTTCGGGTCATTTTTGACCCATTTCAGGAAAAAAATTAAGTTTTTTCAAGAACCAAATTTTTTCAGGACTTGATGTTTCGTGACTTTTTCTAATTTATTATATTTTATATAATAAGCGTAAAATTAAAAAAAAATTATTTGGGCTCTGTCGCGTATAAATTTTTATACATCTACGACCCTCGGGTCAAATTTGACCCAACGTATAAATCAGACGTTATTTGAGTTAAATTTATTTGCTAATTGCAAATTTTCGGCTCAGCGGTTGCATTGTATTATTTAATCTGCTTTTATTGAGTTCACAGTAAACATAAATTTAAAAAGCACGTGCTTTGTTTGGTTATTCGACTATTTATTTCGTAACAATGAGTGATAGTGAAAGTGAATTCTCTTTGGACGCGTTTTCGGATGATGAGGAATCATGTTCTGAATTCGAAGATCATGTTGAGGTTGCAGATTCTTCCGACAGTGATTTTAGTGATGACGAAAATTCTCTTGTGCCTTCTGAAATCATGTCCTCAAAAAATGGTCAAATAAACTTTTCAAAAATCTCTCTTGTAACAAGTGCCGGGAGAGCTTGAAGAGAAAATATTATCAGCCTGATTCCTGGACTAACGCGTTACTCGTGCGCACGAATTATCGAAAAAGAAATTTCTAGCTTTGAACTATTTTTTCCACCTCCTTTGATACGTACGATATTGACCTACACAAACATTGAGGGAAAACGAATATGCGGTGAAGAATGGGTGGATATTGAAAACATCGAACTATTTGCATTTATTGGATTGCTAATATTAGCTGGCGTTTTTCGATCAAATAACGAAAGCTGTGAAAGTCTTTGGAACCCTGAAACCGGAAGACCAATATTCGCTGCAACTATGCCTTTGAAGACTTTCACAAAAATATCGAGAGTGATTAGGTTCGACAACAGGGAAACTCGAAGTGAACGAAGATCGTTGGCTAAATTTGCTCCTATACGTGATTTGTGGAATCAATGGGTTGAGATATTACCTAAGCTTTACAATTCAACGGAAAACGTGACCATCGATGAACAATTAGTAGCTTTCTGAGGAAGATGTCCATTCCGCCAGTACATGCCAGCAAAGCCTGCAAAGTATGGAATCAAATTTTGGGTACTTTGTAATCCAACAAAGAGCTATGTTTGGAACATCCAACCTTACACTGACAAGGCAATCGGAAGAGCCCCCGAAAAAAAATCAAGACATGCGTGTTGTTCTTGATTTGATTGAAGGGCTAAAAGGACATAACCTCACAACGGACAATTTTTTCACGTCTTATCAATTGGCACAAAAATTATTGGAGAAACGTATTACGATAGTAGGAACAATACGCAAAAACAAGCCCGAACCAGACTTAGTGAACATAAAAATAAGACCACTAAATTCATCAATCTTCGCTTTTACCGAACAAACAACTCTCGTTTAGTACATACCTAAGAAGAATAGAGCTGTGATTCTACTTAGCACTATACACCATGATTCAAAAATTAGTAATCGTCGGGATAAAAAGCCAGAAATAATACTGGACTACAATAAATGTAAAGGTGGACAAAGCTGTAACGGTTACACTTGCAAACGAATGACAAAACGGTGGCCTCAAGTAGTGTTTAGTAACATAATCGACATTTCAGCTTATAACGCTTTCGTTTTATTCAAATCCGCCAACCACACCTGGAAAGAGGGCTGTCTTACAAAGCGCCGTTTTTACTTGGAAAACCTTGGTATGCAGCTCGTAATACCCTATATAAAAAAGCGACAAACTTTACTACGAGCACATTTTTCACTTGAAATTGCCAAAAAAATACGAAAGGATTCTCAACTGGATGCACAACCATCATCATCAGGTCAATTTGGAAACACGGCGGAAAAGAAAATAACTAAAAGAAGTCGATGTCAACTATGCCCAAAAACTGATAACAAAACAGGATTAGTTTGCGACATTTGTAATAAATATATATGTAAACAACATTCTAAAACTCTTACTTTGTGTACAAACTGTCTGAAATAATTTATTTCTTTTTTCTTTCATTATTAAATACACTTTTTATTTAAAGTTTTCGTTATTCATGATTATTATTGAATAAACGTTTTTGTTAAAGTTTGTATTATTCACATAAAAATAAAATAAAAATTTTCATAAATATATTAATAAAAATATGATAATGGAATAAATATATTTCGAATTTCATTTTTATTTAAGATACCCATTTAATGGAAAAAAACTTAACAGTAAAAATAATCAAAAACCAAGTATAAACCTTGAAAAAATTGTATTGGGTCAAATTTGACCCGAAGTCCGTCCGCGTCAGTTAATTTGAAGACCGTAGGAAGGTTAATGCAATGAGAAGGAGCAAATGTTAAATGAGCTTTTTTCGAGTTCTAATTTGTAGATTCATAATAAGGTAATTTCAAATTCAACTTTGCTCACGAGTGGGGAATTGCAGATATTTACCACGCGAGTGGAGGGTTTCTATATTTACTTACCACGCTAGGACAGGAATTCAGATATTTTCTGCGTTTACCAAACTACTGAGGAAGGTCATAAGATTTTTCGGCACACTACTAAGGAAATCGAAGCGAATAAATTAGCGATTAAGAAGGCCGCGCGGCAGTTAATTTGTGGTGCAGAAGCTAAAGTCGGCGGAATTATTCGTTTTGTTTTTTGGCACGTATTTAATTCAGGTTCAAGTCCTGAAGTCATATTTTTTTCTTGCACATTTTTTTTTTTTAAATTCAAACCAGGAAAGTTTAGTAAAATTTTTGAGTTTATTTTAATTAAAATTTCTTTAAAATACTTTTTTTTTGTATTTTATAAATGGAAATTTCTTTTCGGTATAAAATAGTTCATACTGGATATGACCTGATTTTTATATAAATCAATCAAAACAGAAAATAAGTACAAATGTCTATAATCTATTTCATCAAATCCAAATTATGTATATTGATGAGAAAATACAATATCATTCTAATATCCGTCCAGAAAGCCAAACGCGCATACACACATGCATATGCATATAATTGCGCATACAAACTTTCAACTAACGCAGAATATGTGCATATAAAACTGCGAATCGAATAAATGAGTGATTTAGAAAACTTCATTAACGATTGTAGTTTAGCGCAATCGTGAAAGACGTGTTGTATATGTAGTACATTGTCGCATATTTGACTCAGGTTCAAATCCTGTACACACTTTTCTTTGTTCGATATTTTTATTTCATTTTTTATATTTGGTTTAATTAGAATTTATAGTGTATTCAGGTTTTTCTAATACCTGTTATTTAGAAATTTATTTTGTTTATATCATTATTTATACTTCTTTTGAATTGATTTATATGTAAAACAGCCATAAAGGCAATGCATATGAATATGCATTCATATATGTATGTATGTATTTAATCTCTTCAGTCAAATCTGAACTACTTACATACACATATTGATGAGAAAATATTCTAATATCCATCCAGAAAGGCAAACGCGCATGCACGCATATGTATATAAATATATACAAGCCTTCAACGAACGCGAAATGTATGCATATAAAAATCCACAACTGCGACCGTCTTCTTGTCCGTCAGTGAAAAGATGGGATATGTATACCCTATGAGCAAAAAGGACCGGGAAGGTGATGTTTACTGTTTTCTTCGATTGCCAAGGCGTAGTGCACCATAAGTACCTTCAATCGGGCCAGACAGTCAATAGAGAATATTATTTATCCGTTTTGAAACCTTAGAGAGATGCTGTGTGTTGCAAACCGCCGGAAATGTGAGCAAACAATTCTCAGATTTTGCATGATGATAACGCGCCATCGCACTGATCAAAGAGAATACAAATCGGCCTGCCGGGGGTGTTTGGAGGACTGGGTTAAACGTTGGCACATGTGTGTTGCTTCAGACGGGTCATATTTTGAAGAAGATAATATAAATTTGCCTTAAATTTAACTCTTTTTTGTTTAATTTAAACATTCCCGGTACTCTCTGATCATAAGGTACATATGTATAAGTTAACAGCCAAGTCATCGAACTTCCCTCGCAATGAAGTCACCGAGCGACCCGCGCGCAAACAATGTCGTTGAACCCGACCACATATGCAACATAAGCAAAGTAATGTGGGTCAAAGCAACGGCCAGTCGTTTCCGTTATGTCGCAAGCGTTGAAGTTCTGACCGAATGTGCTGAGTCGGTCTTACTGACCACACACAAACCCATGGCATAATTTTTATATATTTATTATGTATTTAAGTTTAGATCCATGTTTTGTGTTTATGTACTTAGCTTTAATCTTTTATACTTTACTTACTTGTATTCAGTCAGGAGAAGACAACGGTGTAATAAACATAACTTACACGCACTTATAGTCGCACAAGCCGAAGGCGATCTTTTAATAAACACAATAAACATAACTGGCGCCCAACAGAGTTAACTGGAACTAGATAATCTTACGATATCTACTAAGCTAGGAACACCATGGCCCTAAACAAGAACATGTAAGTGACTGTTCGGTAAAAATTAGAAAAAGTATTTACGAAAACTATTTTAAATAAAAAAATTGTGAATAAATTGGCAATGCGAAAGTGACCATTACGGTATAGTCGCGAAATTATTGACGTGCAAGTGCAGTTGTTTTTTTTTTGTTAAGAGAAACAAGTTGATACTTTCGCTTCATTGGCTGCTCATGACTTGGGCTTATAGAAATATAAAGGTAGAGTACGACAGTGACGAAGAACAAGAAGTAGGATTTAGGCCAGGAAGTAACAGTCAATTAGGAATGGAGCCGGCATTACTAAAAGCGTTAATAGAAGGTGCGGTAAACAGTGCGCTCCTCGAACAAGAGAGGAGACTAAAAGACGAGTTTCGAGCGGAACTTGAAACAGTTAGAGGTCAGGTTAATGCATTAAGAATAGAGACTCCACAAGTTGAAACATACCAGAGAGTAACAATTGACCCTAGTGTGAGGTGTGAGGTGAAGTTAGACATTGTAAAATCAGTGCCTAACTTCAATGGAAATCACGAGGAATACGTGTCGTGGCGACAGGCGGCTATAGACGCATACGAGATTTTCAAAATATACGTAGGCAGCGAGGCGCATTACGAGGCTGTGGCCATTTTAAAAAACAAAGTAACTGGTCCAGCTCGTGCCATCCTTACGTCGCACAATACAGTGCTTAATTTTGACGCCATTATCGCTAGGCTCGACTGCTCGTACGCAGACAAAACATCCTTGCGCGTACTTAGGCAGCAACTAGAACTGGTTAGGCAGGGTGACCTAAACTTAATGGAATATTACGATGAGGTAGAAAAGAAGCTCACTCTGGTCACAAATAAAATAGTAATGACTCATGACGAGCAAGCTGCGTCCATTCTTTGTGCAGAAATTAGAGACGATGCACTACACGCTTTCATGGCAGGACTTAGGAGGCCCCTAAAATCTTTAGTAATCCCAGCGAAGCCCAAGGATTTGCCATCTGCATTAGCAGTGGCCCGTGAGGCTGAAAATAGCATCGAAAGAAGCGCATTTGCTGCATCTTATGCTAGGGTAATTGAAGAAAGAAACCATAGCGGCGATAATACTAGACTTGGCAATCGTAACCAAGCTAGACAAGGCAGAGGCCAGGAAAGAAATCCACATTTTGTGGGAAATCAAGGCCAAAGCAGGGCACAGCAAGCTGACCCTAAAACGCTAGCGAATGACAAAGAGCCACAATCAAAGTATCAGGCTCAACCCATGGACGTCGATCCTTCGATGTCCAAGTTAAGACAACAGACCAATTGGGGAAAGCCACAGGGCTATTCTACACAAGACGGGGCTCGCAAAAGGCATAACACTTCAGAACGCACGTCAGGCTACAGGCGCCAAAGGATTAACAATATTACGCAACGAGCGCCTACCAGAGACGAGAAAGAATACGAAGAAATGGCCGAAACTGCGCGTGCTGAAATAGATGACGAAAATGGCGAACCCGAGGACAACGATTTATTGAATTTTTTAGAGATCGTTCCCGATTGCCGTTCGTCGAGCGTCAATTGGCTGGCAAAACATTAAAAATCCTTATCGACACCGGGGCGGCAAAAAGTTACATTAAACCCGTAAAGGAGTTAAAAAACGTAACACCGGTCGACACCCCTTTTACTGTGAACTCCATTCACGGGTCCAGTAAAATTCAAAAGAAATGTTCAATAGTAATTTTTGGGAAAGTTGCCACGTTTTTCATATTAGATACCCTTGACACCTTTGATGCTATAATAGGCTTCGATCTGCTCACGCAGGCGGGGGTAACTATTGACCTGATGGAAAACAGCATAAACTACGGTAATACTTCGGAAATACTCAATCACCATCCGTGCGATAACGTGAACTTTACACGTGTTGATGATATCGTAGTCCCAAATTCCGTAAAAGGCGAATTCAAGAAAATGATACTGAAGAGAATTAGTGCATTCGCGACCTCTAACGAGGCACTGCCTTACAATATTTCAGTCGTCGCCAGGATCCGGACTGTAGATAATAAGGAGGTATATTCAAAGCCCTATCCATACCCAGTAGGTGTGTCAGATTTTGTAAACAACGAAGTCGCACAGTTGTTGAAAGATGGCATCATAAGGCCATCAAGATCTGCGTATAATAGCCCAGTCTGGGTTGTTGATAAGAAAGGAATAGATTCCAACGGAAATAAGAATAAACGGCTGGTCATTGACTTTAGAAAACTAAATGAGAAGACCATCGCCGACCGATACCCGATGCCGAGTATCCAGGTAATCTTAGCTAACCTCGGAAAGGCTAAGTTTTTTACCACACTGGATCTTAAATCCGGATACCACCAGATTTACCTAGCGGAGGACGATCGTGAAAAGACATCCTTCTCGATAAATGGCGGAAAATACGAATTCTGTCGTTTGCCCTTTGGTCTAAAAAATGCGGGAAGCATTTTTCAAAGAGCAATCGACGATATCTTGCGAGAACAGATCGGAAAGATATGTTATGTCTATGTGGATGACGTAATTATCTTCTCTGAAAATGCCGCAGACCACGTCCGCCATATCGATATAATACTTCAGCAACTTTGCGATGCTAACATGAGAATCTCCAAGGAAAAGTCGAAATTTTTTAAAGAAAGTGTCGAGTATCTAGGCTTCATTGTTACTAGCGAGGGAGCAAAAACAGACCCAGAAAAAGTCAAGGCGATCCAAGAGTACATTGAACCAAAAAATTTATACTCTCTGAGATCTTTTCTAGGCCTAGCCAGCTACTATAGGGTGTTTATCAAAGACTTCGCAGCCATAGCAAGACCCTTGACTAATATACTAAAAGGCGAAAACGGCACTGTAAGCAAACACATGTCCAGGAAAATAGCAGTCCAATTTGACGAATCTCAACGCGACGCTTTTAACCGATTGAGAAACATACTAGCATCAGAAGATGTTATGCTCATGTACCCTGATTTCAAAAGACCTTTTGACTTGACTACAGATGCTTCTGCAAATGGCATTGGAGCAGTATTATCTCAAGGCGGTAGACCCATCACCATGATTTCCCGAACGCTAAAAACGTGCGAAACTCACTATGCTACCAACGAAAGAGAGTTGTTGGCGATTGTATGGGCCCTCGGCAAACTGCAGAATTACCTTTACGGTACAAGAGAGCTACATATATTTACAGATCATCAACCCCTCACGTTCGCAGTGTCTGAGAAAAATACGAATGCGAAAATCAAGAGGTGGAAGGCGTTTATTGAACAACATAACGCCCAATTGCATTACAAGCCAGGGAAAGAAAACTTTGTCGCAGATGCCTTATCTAGGCAAGAGCTTAACGCTCTCCAAGACGAAACGCGATCAGACATAGCCACTATTCACAGTGAGGTATCCCTTACATACACTATACAAACAACTGATAACCCCCTAAATTGTTATAGAAATCAGATAACTTTGGAAGAATCACGTTATTCGTTGCATCGAAAACTTATTCTATTTGGCAAAAAAACCCGTCACTTAATTCAATTTACAGATAAAATTAATCTCATAGAAACATTAAAACTTGCTGTGAACCCC
>JAYXIM010005105.1:600000-840220 GCA_037575425.1 Anastrepha fraterculus | reverse complement strand
CGAGGACGGCAACAATCTTAAAGGGGGGCTAGTTAACAGCCAAGTCATCGAACTTCCCTCGCAATGAAGTCACCGAGCGACCCGCGCGCAAACAATGTCGTTGAACCCGACCACATATGCAACATAAGCAAAGTAATGTGGGTCAAAGCAACGGCCAGTCGTTTCCGTTATGTCGCAAGCGTTGAAGTTCTGACCGAATGTGCTGAGTCGGTCTTACTGACCACACACAAACCCATGGCATAATTTTTATATATTTATTATGTATTTAAGTTTAGATCCATGTTTTGTGTTTATGTACTTAGCTTTAATCTTTTATACTTTACTTACTTGTATTCAGTCAGGAGAAGACAACGGTGTAATAAACATAACTTACACGCACTTATAGTCGCACAAGCCGAAGGCGATCTTTTAATAAACACAATAAACATAACTTATATGCGGCTTTGCGGACAGCAATGTGTGATTCGCTGGAAGTCGCATTAACTCGAGACTGTCGCACAGTTAGAAGACATATTTACATACATATAAGGGTGCATACATACATACGGAGCCGCGGCCACTCGACATGACAAAAATTCAAGATTTATCAAATATTGGCAAGTAATTCCACGCGAAATATTCCAATATTGACTATTTTCGAATGGTCGCGAAAATTGGCATATGTGCGGCTCGTTTTATGAATGAAATTGAAATATGAGCTCTAACTTATGAATGAACATTTTGTTTTTGTTCTAAATTGTTCAGCGCCGTCGCTGATAGAATCATGGCCGCTGCGACTGCGTCTACGAATGTATTTTGTTTTTGTAGTCGCTAGGCTTAGATTTTAGCTTTGGGCGACATGCACATGTGAGGTATGTGTTTTTGTTGTGTTCTAGAACATTTTAGAATGTGTGGTGGCAAAGCGGCCATAGCGCTGCGCTTGCTGTTGCTTTTGCGTCTATCAAAGTATTGTGTTTTTGTAAGTATAATATTAGGCATATCGACTGGTGAAAGACAAAAGTACACGGAAGCAAGAAGGGAGCGCTGTGCTCGCGCATATGTATATGCATGAATGTATGAACGTGCATGGATGTAGTAACATATGAATACAATTATTTTGTAGGAAGTTTAGAAGGCAAGTAGGTATACTCGTATATGTATGTATATATGCTAGGACATAAAGTGGGTATATATACATACATAGAGCAGAATTGTTTTTGCACTTGTTAGGAAGAAACTCGTTCACTAGTGCGTATGTGTATTTGATTTCTTGTAAGAATGTGATGTGCTGTGACATGTGTACATACATAAGTCAAGGTTATTTGGGCATACTTGCATATGTGATATGATGTTCTTGCGCTTGTGCATTATTGTTTTTCATATACAAATGTACATACATACATATGTACATATGTAAATGCTGTCGAATACATAAACTATAAATTGAAATCTTATATATAAAAATGGAGACGTTTTTTTGTGTTCGTTAGTCGCCGATTCACGCCTAAACGCATTCACCGATTTCAATCAAACTTTCACAGATCATTGGTATTGTTCCATAGATGGTTTATGTGAAGTTTTAAAAAAATCGGTAAAAGTATGCGTGCGTTGTGTAAGTGTGAAAAATACAATATTTGCGTGTTTCCCTTATACGGATATTACGTATACGGAATGAGAATACACGCAAATGAATAGAATATACACAGATATGAATAACATTGTTTTGATGTCGAGTGACGTATGCGACTGTATTATTCGTAACGCAATAGTTGTCCTCTCTTTTCTTTCCACTTTATGCATGCGTGACACGGCATCAAAGCACATTGCTTTTTTTTAAACTGGAAAAATAGTTTGAGCTTCATTTGAACGTTTTATGATTTAGATAAAATAAAAATTCGTTAAATATATTTGATTCCATTAATAACCATAAGCCTGTATTTATCGAAGTTCAAAGTTTTTGGACAAATATTGAAACGTTTACTTAAATTAAATGTTAAATACATATATTATATGTATATAAATGCGCAAATGTAATAGTTTAGATGGATTTAAAATATACGAAATTATTCAGCGGTTGAATCCATTCATTTTTTGAAATCCATCAATATGGATCGACAGTCGCCATAAATGTTCTTTTAAAAAATAAAACGTGTTAATTTGATGGTAGCTCGAGTTTTAAGATCAGGTTTCTATTAGTATAACTTTGTTCATAGGTTTGCGTAATTTTTTTGTGGTGAAAGTCTAAGATTACAAAACAATATAGCATTAGCGCTTGCATCGTCTGGAATAGCTGCTAAAAAATCAGTGGAAGCATTGGATAGAGCTTTGAAAGATTTACGTAATAATCAAGAAATATTTGGTGGCGCTTTAATATTATTGTTTGGCGATGTTCGTTAAACTTTGCCAGTAATTCCCCGTTCAACACCAGCAGATGAATTAAAAGCCTGTTTAAAGACATCCCATTTATGGAGGCATGTAAAAACTTTGACTTTGAAAACAAATCTGCGAGTTTATTTGCAAAATTATGCCTCGGCTGACGAATTTTCAAGACACCTTCTGAAGATAGAAAATGGACAAATTCCTATTGATGCTGCTACTGGCTTAATCACTTTGTCAGATAATTTTTGTAATTTCGCACACACAAAACAAGAATTAGTTTCAAGTGTTTTTCCAAATATTGCGCAAAATTATTAAAATCACAATTGGTTAGCTGAAAGAGCAATACTGGCTGCGAAAAATAAGGATGTTGGTCAATTGAATGCGAATATTTTAAATGATGTGGCTGGTGAGATTGTAACATTTAAATCAATTGATACAGTTATAAATCAAGATGACGCTGTAAATTATCCAACATAATTTTTAAATTCCTTGGATTTACCTGGACTGCCGGCTCATCGCTTACAATTGAAAGTTGGTGCACCAATTATTTTACTTAGAAATTTAAATCAGCCACGACTGTGTAACGGAACAAGATTAGCAGTCAAAAAGGTCATGAATAATCTTATTGAAGCAACAATTTTAAAAGGAAAATTCAAAGGTGAAGACGTATTGATTCCGCGTATTCCGCTGATTCCACTAGATTTAGCTTTTGACTTCAAAAGATTGCAACTTCCAATACGTCTTGCATTTGCAATGACAATAAACAAAGCACAAGGACAATCGCTGGAATTATGCGGAATTGACTCAGAATATCCATGCTTCTCCAACGGACAATTATATGTATCATGTTCACGTGTAGGAAAGCCATCAGTTCTGTGTATTTATACCACAACTCAGGACTAAACAAAAAATGTAGTTTACGAAAAGGCTTTGCGTTAGTTTAAGTTTAAAATTAACATAAATTACAAAATTACAATATAGTAAAAAAAAGAGTAAATACACATAGAGTGAATTTAAATCGAGTGTTCATTATTCATTTCTAATTTTGATATGCCTAGCGAAGCAGGCAGAGGGTCCGCTAGTACAATATAAAATAAGTGTTGATTTATCTTAAACCGTTCTTTTTTTCTGAATGCAAATACCTTCTATTGACATGTACATACATATTATGTACTTATGTATATTATCATATACCATCATTTATTTACATATAAAGTATACGTTCATTTATGTACATATGTGTGTAATGAAAAACTTCATGAATTACTTTCAGAACTTTATTAAAATTTATTCGCGTCGCGCGCATGCACAAAACCTTCTGTTCACAACGCAGGCGCAGAAATAAACGCTCTGCGTATTAATCCTCCCCACGTGACTCGCCATCAATTCTCGGTGGAATTTTTTTTTTTTTCGTTTTAAATTTTTTTTTTAATGTAATCGTAAAAAAATTTGTAATAAATTTTATGTATCCGCTTATCATTTCAAAAGTAACAAAATGGTAAAAAAATAAGCAGTCGAAGAAATAAACGCCCCGCCTATTTTTCCTCGCCACATGTTAGACTCGAGTTCAACTCCCGGTGCAAACTTTTTTTTATAAATTTTATTTTTTAAAATCGTTTTTTTTTTAATGTAATTGAAAAAAAAAATTATGTAATAAATTTTACGTATTCGCTTATTATTTCAAAAATACGAAAATAGTACAAATTTAATTGGTTTAATGTCGAGGTGAGAAATGTGTTGTGTGTTGAGGTGAAAGATATGTGGTATTTCTAATTTTTGTGTGGGCAAAAGTCAGTGAGGTGTCTATGAACTCGGTGTGCTAAATGACCTTATTACAAATCTTTCAAATCTCAATTGTACTAAAAAAAGCTCACAATAACATTTGCACCTTCTCATTGCATTAACATTCTCTGATAGAACTTAGTTGTCCCATATATGTATGTTTCTTTGAAGTTTTCTTTTATTTATTTTAAATTTCAAAGTTTTGTACTATCTATAAAATGCATACATATGTATATGAATTATTCCCTGTAATATACAAGTTAATGCAACATTTATTCATATTTGAATATTTAGTTATTTCATATCAGTTATCATATTTCAATATTTAGTCAACATATTTAGCCTAGTTCGTTGTACTGATTTCATATTTCAATATTTAGTTATTTCATATCAGTTATCATATTTCAATATTTAGTCAGCAAATTTAGCCAAGTTCGTTGTACTGATTTCATGACTGCTTACATTGCAGCTAAATGCTTATAAATCATTTATGCTTACTTTACTGTGCCAAATAATTAAAATGCTGATCAATAAAGAATTATGTAAACCAGCATAAGACTATTTATAAGAGATATTGTAATTTTAAGTAATCAGTGTAAAAAGATAATTCAATTAATAAAGAGCTAAGCTCTTAAATATTTTTTAAAAACCAAAATAAATATATAATTTATTAACTGGCGCCCGAGCAGGGACCAGTAGTGTCAAAAAGGATCAGTCGGTAAACGTCCCAGTAAAATTGCATAAGTCAGCCTAAAGTAGCCCGCCGCAATCGGTAAAAAAAACGAGTGTGAAAATAATAAAAAAAAAAATATTTTCTCCGCATAAGTCGGCCTAAAGCAGCCCGCCGCAGATAATCACCCGTAACCGCAGGACAACCGACCGAGACCCATAACTTCCAAATCGCGTAACTCGGACTACAAGGATAGCATGCAGCGAAAAAAAGGAGAAGACATCTACTGGTCCAACCAACCAAAAAAAATCCACGGGAAACGAGGCACCTGAGTAGAGCAGCAAAAGGGGAGTGGAATCAAACACTAGCCGCCCGAGGTTCCAGAAAGGATAATGATATTCCTACTAATAACGTAAGACACACTAAAAATTTTTTATTAAAATTTTATTAGAAATAATATATTAAAATTAGAATTAATTTTACATACTAAGAAGTGAAAGTGATCAAAATAAAATCAATAACTAAAACTAAATTTACATATAAAAGTGAAAACAAATGTATCAGGAAAACTGAAACTTTAAGCAATTGATTAAAATAAAACTAGTTAAAATTTGAAGAAAAAAAAGTTATTAGATTAGAAAATCTATTAAATCAATAAAATATTTTAGACAAATTTAAGGAAATTTCTACAATTGCAAAGAATTTTATACAATTTAAGAAAAAGTAATATCTAAATTAAAAAATATGACCAACCCCGAAAACCTAATTAGACCCCCTGTTCTAAACGCCCCCAACCCACCAATAGTAGCAAACCAGAGGTCTATGGACCAATATGTGACACAACTAGTTGACAGACTGTTTAGCGAACGAATAGACGGACGGAATACGTTTGAAGAAGACGAACTCATTAGCGGAAATAATAACTTAGGAGAATTAGACAAAATTCCAGACATAGTACGAAATCTACGGGAATTCACAGGAAATCCAGCGGACTATGGTTCCTGGAAGAAGAGCGTAGAACGTATATTAAACCTATACGAATCGATACGCGGCTCGGCAAAGTATTATGGCATTTTAAGTGTCATAAGAAATAAGATAATAGGACATGCAGACATAGTGTTAGAATCATACAACACACCATTAAACTGGACGGCAATTTCTCGTTGTTTAAATACCCATTATGGAGACAAACGCGACTTACGAACACTAGAGTATCAAATGACATCTCTCACCCAAGGCCACCTTAGTATACAAGACTTCTACCAAAAAGCATACTCTCATTTTTCACTTATATTAAACAAAATTTCTTGCCTCGAAGCAGGAAGAGAATCGCGCAATCTACTGATATCTACTTATCGAGATAAAGCTCTCGATACCTTTATAAGAGGTTTGAATGGAGATTTACCTAGGCTTCTTGCAATGCGAGAACCTCAAGATCTCCCAGAAGCACTTCAACTCTGTATAAAACTGGAAAATCAAAATTTTAGATCAGGTTTTGTTCATAACAACTTCAACCCAAGGAAAAATAACATAGGGCAAACAGCACCGACTATTCCACCACGACGATTTAACCATCAACCAAATCGCCAACCATTTTATCCCCAACTTACTAACTGGGCACAACCAGCCCACAGAAATTATACAGAATATCCTATCTATCCTATCACCCTTGCCACCAAAACATTTTCAGCAATATCCAAATAACCAACCACATTTTCAAAGATTTAATGAGCATAATCAATCAGCACCTCCTCGACCGTTCGGTACAAAACCACTTCCAAAACCACAACCAATGGAAGTTGACCAGAGTATGCAGACTCGTCACATAAATTACATGAATCGACCAGCCCAAACTCAACAGTTTCAAGGAAAAAGGCCAGCACCTCATCCAAATGCAGACAAAAGCCAGTGAAACTTCAATATCGGGATAAAAGAATATGAAGACATGATGGAAGCAGCAGTTAACCCAGAATTTGATCAACCACTTTCAGAATATACAGGCCCATATCAAACGGAATACAACGAAGGAAATCAAAACCAGAATACCCACATCGATACCGTGGAAGAATTTGCTTTCACAGACGTTCAGTTTTAGAATGAGCGGCTCTTCATTACCGTATATTGAAAGCATATTAAGTAATGGAGAGATTATCAAAATATTGATAGACACCGGTTCTAACAAAAATTACGTACAACCACACTTTGCGAAAAAAGTAATAGAAAATAAAAATCCATTTTATGCATTTTCCGTAGGAGGAAACATAAAAATAACCCACCATACATTTGCAAACCTTTTTGGAGTGAAAGACACCCCTATAAAATTCTTTATCTTGCCCACACTAAAATCTTTTCACGCAATAATTGGCAATGACTCTCTAAAACAGTTAGATGCCGTAATACACACAAAAGGCAATTTCATGTTAGTAAAAAACAGTATAAAAATAAAATTAAAACAACAATATTCACAGGACGTAAATCTCATAAATATCAGATCACACCATATGACTCACTCTCAAAAAGAAATTATCCGAAAGTTAGCAGTTGGCTACCAAACACTTTTTAGTGAACCAAACGAGAAACTACCATTCACCACAACAGTAAAAGGCGAAATCCGCACCACAACAAATAGCCCCGTTTACACCAGATGTTACCCATACCCAATGTGCCTTAAGGACCAAGTAGGAAAACAAATAGAAGAATACCTACGAGATGGTATTATCCGACCATCGAGATCTCCGTACAACTCACCCGTATGGGTTGTTCCCAAAAAAATGGACGCATCGGGAGAAAAAAAATATCGTATGGTAATTGACTATAGGAAATTAAACCTAGTCACAATACCTGACAGGTACCCAATACCAGAAATAAACGAGGTACTTTCCCAACTTGGCAAAAATAAATTCTTTTCCGTATTAGATTTGAAAAGTGGTTTCCACCAGATCCCTTTAAAAGAAACGGATATTGAAAAGACAGCCTTTTCACTGAACAACGGAAAATACGAGTTCACACGGCTTCCCTTCGGACTTAAGAATGCTCCTTCTATCTTTCAAAGGACGCTTGACGACATTCTAAGAGACCACATAGGGAAAAGATGTTATGTCTATATAGACGACATCATTATATTCAGTAAAGATGAGGAAACTCATCTTAATGACATAAAATTAGTTTTCGACACGTTAGACAAAGCCAATTTGAAAATACAATTGGACAAGTGCGAATTTCTAAAATCAGAAGTCGAATTCTTAGGCTTCATAATATCTGGAAATGGTATAAAAACCAATCCAAAAAAGGTGGAAGCAATAATAAATTTCCCAGTTCCTCAAACCCTAAAAGATCTTCGTTCCTTTTTAGGACTATCAGGGTATTACTGTCGTTTTATAAAGGACTACGCCAATTTAGCGAAGCCTTTAACATTCCTTCTAAGAGGGGAAGATGGACGAGTTTCCAAAAACCATTCAAAAAAAGTTTCCATCACTTTAAACCCAAAAGCAATGGAGGCATTTGAAAAACTCAAATTGTCCCTCACTGCAAAAGACGTGATGCTCAACTACCCCGACTATACCAAGGAATTCCAATTAACTACAGACGCATCCAATCACGCCATTGGAGCAGTTCTGGCACAAAATGACAGACCAATAATTTTTATATCACGGACTTTGACAAAAACTGAAGAACATTATGCCACCAATGAAAAGGAGATGCTTGCGATCATATGGGCTCTAAATAATTTGCGAAATTACCTCTACGGATCAGTTAAAGTAAAAATATATACAGATCACCAACCACTTACTTACGCCCTCAGCAACAAAAATAATAACACCAAAATGAAAAGATGGAAAGCAATCCTTGAAGAGTACAATTACGAACTGTTGTACAAACCAGGAAAATCGAACGTCGCTGCCGATGCCCTATCTAGACCACCTCAAATTAATATCCTACCTACTTCTAATAATGATGACAACAATTCGCTTAGTGCAACTGTACATTCCGACGAAAGTTCCTCCCATCAATTAATTCCAGCAGTGGAAGCACCAGTAAATGTATTCAAAAACCAACTATGGCTCTTAACAGCAGAAGAACCCAGTTACCAGTTTAAAATTCCTTTCCCCACCTTCCATAGACACATTCTTATACAACATGAGTACACACGTGATAACATCATTTCAATTTTCAAGAGATATCTAAATCCTACAGTAATTAATGGACTTTTCACATCCGAAGCCATAATGGCGAAAGTTCAAGAAATATACCCCCTTCATTTCAGTAACAGTAAAATTCGATTTACACAGACCAAAGTTAAAGACTTAACAGACGAAACTGAACAAGAAAACGAAATACTAAAGGAACA
Organism: Anastrepha fraterculus; assembly: GCA_037575425.1. Lineage (NCBI taxonomy): Eukaryota > Metazoa > Arthropoda > Insecta > Diptera > Tephritidae > Anastrepha > Anastrepha fraterculus. Next base: position 831,062 of record JAYXIM010005105.1, on the reverse strand, counting down.
TAAGCGAGCACACCGAAACCCTCAAGAAAACAAACTTCAACTAATACAAAAATTTTATTTTCCTAATATGAAAGCGAAGATAACAACCATAACCAAACAATGTAAGATTTGCAAGGAACACAAATACGACCGTCACCCAAACAAACCCCAATTAGCTGAAACACCTATCCCACAATACCCAGGTGAAATAATCCACATAGACATATACAGAACCGAAAAAAATCTAGTTCTCACAGCAGTAGATAAATTTTCTAAATACGCGCAAACGAGGATCATACAATCCAAAGCAATAGAAGACATCAGAGAGCCGTTGAGACAAATCATTTTCGCCTTCGGCATACCCAAACACATAATAGTAGACAATGAGAAATCTCTTAATTCTGCATCAATCTATTTCATGCTTGAAGACCAATTGGGTATTCAAGTGTATAAAACCCCACCATATGCCAGTACAGTAAACGGACAAGTAGATCGTTTTCATTCTACTCTTTCTGAAATAATGAGATGTCTGAAAACAAACCGAATTCACAGATCCTTCATAGAACTTCTTGACAGATCAGTATATGAATACAACTACTCCATCCACTCAACAACAGGGAAAAGACCGATTGAAGTATTCTTTGGAAGAAGAGTTTCAACAACACCAGAACAATATAAAATTGCTAGACAGGAAAACATAGAAGCACTCAGACAGAAACAAACAAAAGATTTGGAATCACATAATAAAGAAAGGAACCCACAAAAAACTTATTCTCCAGGTGATGCAATATATGTAAAAATCAATAAACGCTTAGGATCGAAACTAACTGCTAGATACAAAAAAGAAATTGTTAAGGAAGACAAAGGAAATGTAGTCATAACAGAAACAGGACGGACAGTATACAAAGCCAATATAAGGACCTAAAACAAATTTTTTTCCCCTTTTCTATACTCCCACTTTAGATTATATTTGCAAATGGCAAACGCAGGATTTCGAATAATTGACTATACGAACGCACAATTAGTTACATTTAATACAGGATGGACAAGACTACAAACTGGAACATATAGGATCGTACACGTTATTAACTTAGACGAATACCAAGAGACCTTGGACTACCTTAACACTACCATACAGCAAAAAATAATTAACACTAACTCACTCCTTCCTTTCCTAAAACACGAAGTTGAAAACATCCAGAACAATTTGGATAAATTAAAAACACAACCGAAACATAATAAAAATAAACGCTCAATTAAAATATTAGGCACTGCTTGGAATTGGCTTGCAGGAAGCCCAGATTATGACGACTTTAGAATCTTAAGTGAAAAAATCAATAATGCATTGGAAAACAGTAATGATCAAATAATTATAAATACAGTACTAAGTGAAAGAATAAAAAACATTACAGAACAATCTAATAAAATACTAAGTGCATTAAAAAATAATGAAAACATACAGCATAATGTAGCTGTTAATATTAAGTATAAGCTAGATATAATAAAGGAAGATATTGCTAACATAAATTACGCCATTCATTGGGCAAAAACAGGCACAGTAAATTCTTACATTTTTTCAAATAATGAAATAAATTTAATGAAAAGCATTCATGAAAATCAAAATAAATAAAATAACCCCTTTAATAATATAGACGAAGCCTTAGAATTTTCTAACGTTAATGTAGCTTCAAATAACTCAGTAATATTATATGTAGTAAATATTCCCTTAACCAATAAAAATACATGCGAATCATTACTAATAAAACCAATAAAAAAGGGAAACAAAATAAATAAAATATAATTCGAAAAAATTTTAATATGTGAAAATAAAATATTTGGGAAAAGAAATGAGTGCGAAAAGCATAACACATTAGAAATATGTAATGATAAGGACATTATTGACATATGCAACTCCTCGTGCATACCAAACCTACGCAACAGTCATCCAGCTAACTGTACAACAATCAACAACCAACACGTATCCGCAATAGAAGCCATTTTACCAGGAATACTATTTTTAAACCAATACGAAGGGTCAGTCACATTGGACAATGAAGAAATGCGACTCAATGGATCATATGCGATCCAATTCCAAAATTCCACAGTTATCATCGAAAACCAGCAATACATTTTCAACGGAATATCAGCAAACAACCCACTTCCTGCTATTCTCCAGCCCAGCAATACAATAAACCCAGAGGAAGAAATTCTAAGTCTTGAAATGATGAAGGAATTGCATTTAAAAAACCTTAAGCACATCGAAGAAGCAAAAAGAAGAACATTAATATCAACAGTAACAAATTTTGGCGTATTCAGCCTATTACTGGTTCTAATAATAGGGCTAATGATGAAATTTAGACCAATAAAGGAAAATAAATTAATCGGAAAATACGTAAAACAAATTCCATTGGAGAGAATGAAAACTACACAAGAAGAGGCTAACACACAGTCAACAGAATACGATGACCACATGAATAGTACAGCACCATATTTCAATTACAACACGTAACGCTCGAGGACGATCGGTTTTAAGAGGGGAAGAGTTAATGCAACATTTATTCATATTTCAATATTCAGTTATTTCATATCAGTTATCATATTTCAATATTTAGTCAGCATATTTAGCCAAGTTCGTTGTACTGATTTCATATTTCAATATTTAGTTATTTCATATCAGTTATCATATTTCAATATTTAGTCAGCATATTTAGCCAAGTTCGTTGTACTGATTTCATGACTGCTTACATTGCAGCTAAATGCTTATAAATCATTTATGCTTACTTTACTGTGCCAAATAATTAAAATGCTGATCAATAAAGAATTATGTAAACCAGCATAAGACTATTTATAAGAGATATTGTAATTTTAAGTAATCAGTGTAAAAAGATAATTCAATTAATAAAGAGCTAAGCTCTCGGCCGCCGTAGCCGAATGGGTAGGTGCGTGATTACCATTCGAAACTCACAGAGAGGTCGTTGGTTCGAATCTCGATGAAACCAAAATTAATTAAAACATTTTTCGAATAGCGGTCGCCCCTCGGCAGGCAATGGCAAACCTCCGAGTGTATTTCTGCCATGAAAAAGCTCCTCATAAAAATATCTGCCGTTCGGAGTCGGCTTGAAACTGTAGGTCCCTCCATTTGTGGAACAACATCAACACGCACACCACAAATAGGAGGAGGAGCTCGGCCAAACACCTAACAGAAGTGTACGCGCCAATTATTTATTTATTTTTTTTTTTAAGCTCTTAAATATTTTTTAAAAACCAAAATAAATATATAATTTATTAACTTACATATGTAAATTTAAAAAAATTTCGTTTGGCAAAGGAACAAAAAATGCATATTCAAATGTACATAAATATTATAAGGCAATGCGTCGTGAGATAGGTCATTGTTGCTGCAGTGCGTGTGCACATACATACATTTGTAACACTATAAGAATTGAAGATGCAATTGAACTTTTGCACAAATATAACTAACAAAATATATGTATGTATATATACATACATATATTGATATACATATATATTCATTAATATACCAATATGCTCTTTGAATTCTTGTCTAAAATTAATTTCGACTCGAAAAATCAGTAAAAATTTTCATCAAATTTACTAAAACGCACACAACAAAATATGAGAATTAAAGTTACTTTGATTTTAAATTTGAATAAACTTTCGTTTATCAAGGGAAACCAAAAACTGAGCAGAGCCAATGTACTTGTACATAATTCACTGTAATCAGCTCTGTTAAGAACTTCCCCGCCTTCGAGTTGAGCGAGGTGAAACAGTGTTCGCCGTTTCACTTCATTTTTGACAACTCACACTATTCGTAGCTCGTGAGACTTCTCTATTCATCAATGTTCTCTGCGTACCACAAGCATTCGATAAGGTATGGCATCGCGGCCTAATTCACAAAATTACTAGTTTACTGCCTACGAATATACATCTCTTGCTGCAAACGTACATTACTAATAGAGAATTTGTTGTAAAGCGAAAGGGCTTTATCTCTCGGCATTGTAGAAAAGACGCTGTTGCAGAGAGCGTAAATTCATAAAGAAGACTCAGGAACGAATGAGCAGATTAAATGTTAAATGCTAAAAAAACGCGGGTAAGAAATTTTTATTATTTCACCACGGCCTTGTAAAAGTTAACAAAAGAGAGTTAACATAGCGGAGCATAGTCAACAGAATTAAATATAGCGTTTGCATTGAAATATAGAATGCCATGACTAGGTGTTAGGCAAAATAAAATAACAGCAGACTTGTACATTTTTCTTTCATGCTTATTTGCCGTCGGCATTTTGCATGCGCAAATGGATTATTTCTTGTGAGATGAATAAATTAATTATAAGTACAGGGTGGGCCATATAGCGTTTGCTTTTTGAACCGCCTATTTTTTTGAGAATGGTAACACAAATGACATGTCAAATGTGTTCATAATTGACTTAAAGGTTTGACATTTTCGAAATGGGACACTATACGCTTGAATTAAATTGGCAAGTATTGAAAACCTATTTGAAAAGTGGTGAGTCTTCTTTTTCTTTTCTGATTTTCACATCAGTGGCTACGTCAATAAGCAAAATTGTCGGATTTGGGGCTCAGAAAATCCACCCGTTACTGTAGAGAAGCAAATGCATCCACAACGAGTCACTGTTTGGTGCGGTTTTTGATCTGGCGGCATCATCGGGCCATTTTTTTTTTTTTCGAAAATGAGCGAGGAGCCGCGGTTACAGTAAATGGCGAGCGTTACCGCCACTTGCTGAACGAGTTTTTTCCAAAAATTGAAGACGATGACATGGACGACATTTGGTTTCAACAGGACGGTGCAACTTGTCACACTGCCAAAGTTACACTCGAACTTTTGGCTACCGTTTTTGAATTCCGATATCAATTGGCCGCCTCAGAGCGGCCTCAGATTTAGCCCGTGTTTGTGGGGAGCCGTTAAAGACAAATTCTATGCGAACCATCCAGAGGCGATTGATGCTTTAAAACACGAAATCGAAGTTGCCATTCATGAAATTGGAGCCTAAACAATCGAAAATGTGCTTAAAAATTGGATTGATCGAATGGCCTACTGTAAAACCAGTCGTGGCAGTCATTTGAACGTTATTAATTTTCATTCATAAATGACAATGTTCAATCTTCAAAATAAAGAAAAAAGTTTCAAAAAATATTAATTAATTTTTTTTATAGCCGATTCAAAAAGCAAATCTTACATGGCCCACCCTATATATGCATGCATGAATGTGATATTTTAAGTATCTAATTAACTAAATTGTACTGATATTAAGTGTGTTATCAAAATTATTTCAAAATATCGACATAAAAAATGAACTTTGTAAACCATTCATTTACATCAAGAGCTAGAGCTATTGTTGAACAATATGTTGTACTCATCCATATTTATGTGGGCAGAAAAAAATCTTGACTTGCCCCACAACACAGCTCATATGCATATCTACATATAAAATATTCAACAGGAAATAGACAAACATATGCAAATATATTCCTAATGCAAAAAAAAACTCATCTAAACAATGTGCGTTTACATACATACACATTTTTATGTGTGCATATATGAATAGATATGTTGGGACAATGTACAATGTACAAACTTTATATACATACATATATTAGCATACGACATACATATATATATTAGATATATGATAAATATTACCATACATTTTATCGTTCATATATAATAATAAATTAATAATAAAAATCTTAAAATAACTGGTATTATTAACAACTTGTCGTCACTAACTATAAATTCGGTAAGGATGATAACGATACATTGGTGATTGATGATTAATTTATTTTCAATTCTTCAAGCATATCAAATTAATAATCCTCATAGAGAAATGATTCAGGCACACAGGAAGATGGCAAATGCAAATAAAAATATGTGAATTTATATGTATTTGTCGTAGCATAAGTATTAAATGGGTATTGGTGCGTCGTTGGGTATTTCATTAGAATCCCAACGGTAGTATGGCCTGATATTGCATCAGCCAATTTATGCGTTGTGATTGGTCGCCTTGTTTTGTAGTTTGGTAAAGTCCCGTTTTAGCGAGGCGACAGCGTCCGTAGCTGTCGCTGAGCGTGGTCCGGTAAGCAAGATGTAGATGAACACAGGGAGTTAGTTGTGTTCGGGATCTTTACGCATACGGAACGCGCTACGCTAAAATAATGGCAAGTGATGGTGCAACATCAGAAGTGGGATCGGGCTCCCTACCGAATATGCCAACTGATCCATGGCAAGTGTTAATGCAAATGCAAAACAAAAATTTAATCGAACTTGTTAAAGCATTAAAATCAGCGCCATCTGAAACAACAAATAATAAGACAGTAGTGTTGCCGAAATTTAACGCAGATCTTGTTGGCGCCGATGCGTCCGCGTGGTGCGCTACAGTAAATATAATTTTAGCTGAAAATACCTTACAAGGCAGTGCGTTGGTGATGGCTTTGAGTGCAGCGTTGGAAGGCAGTGCGTCGCAGTGGCTTTCCCAAATATGTTATCCCGAAATAAATTGGGGTGAGTTCAAAGAACTTTTCGTTCAGCGTTTTACCAGTGTGGAAACACCAGCTGCTATGGTTTTGACTATGCTATCAACTAGCCCGACCGACGGAGATTGTCTCTCCAATTATGCAAGTCGCATGGTGACGGCACTCGTCAATAAATGGCGTAATATGGATGTGGAGGAGATTGCTGTTTCTGTGACGCTTGCTCAGTTGGCTCATATTGATACCAGATTACAACGTCTAACCTTTACTTCAAACGTGCGCACCAGGAGTGAACTACAGACCGAGCTTAAAGCTTTCACATTCAACAAACGGAAGAAATCTTTACAAGAAGAAACAGTTTCAACCGACATAAAACGGCAGAAAGTCTCAACGATAAATTGTCATTTTTGTGGAAAATTGGGTCATAAGATGGCTGAATGTAGAGCTAGACAGCAACGTAGTCTTTCTCCCCGTGTTGCAGAGCCTAGTGGCAAGAGCGTGTTTGGTCGACAACAGCAATCAAATGTAACCTGTTTCAAGTGTGGCGAAGTTGGACACATTTCAACTCATTGCAGTAAGCCCAAAATGGACAAGGTCAGAGATACGCATCAGGTGAAGAGAGTGCAGATTTGTGAAGTTGTCGAGCCCAAAGGAGAGATGCTTCATCACGGCGTGGTTTTCACGACAACATTTGACTCTGGATCGGAATGTTCTTTAATTAAACAAAAGATAAGTGTTAAATTAGTTGGTAAAAGAATTAACAATGTAGTATTACTAAAGGGTATTGGCAATGACAGCATTTGTAGTACATTGCAAATACTTAGTAATGTAGAAATTAACAACCATTGTATTGAAATGTTATTCCATGTTTTGAGCGATGAATATTTGAAGAACGAAATTGTTATTGGCCGAGAAATATTATCGCAGGGTTTTCATGTCATTATGGCACCCGGAAAATTTGAAATTGTCAGATCAAAAATTGTAAACTATTGTTCAAATAACGATACATTTTCTAAAGTGAATACTGATCTTGTCGGTGAAGATAAAGATAAATTAAACAATTTATTGGAAAACTACTCGAAGTATTTTACAAAGGGAATTCCTTCTTCTACAGTCAGTACAGGTGAAATGAAAATTAAATTAGCAGACCCCAGAAAAATTGTTCAGAGAAGACCATACAGACTTGGCCCAAATGAAAGGGAGTTAGTGCGCGACAAGATTAAAGAGTTGTTAGAATGCAATGTCATAAGGGCAAGTTGTTCACCCTATGCAAGCCCTATGATGTTAGTGAACAAAAAGGATGGTTCTCATCGTTTATGCGTCGATTACCGTGAATTGAATGCTAATACAGTTTCAGACAGATATCCTCTACCTCTTATCGCAGATCAGATAGCTAGACTTCATGGAGCTAAATATTTCACATGTTTAGATATGGCAAGTGGATATTACCAAATCCCCATGCATGAAGAATCGAGAGAGTGTACGGCTTTTGTCACCCCCGATGGCCAGTATGAGTTTTTGTCAATGCCGTTTGGACTCAAAAATGCACCGTCAGTATTCCAACGTACAGTGATGCATACACTTGGAGATCTTGCAAATACATTTGTGGTTGTCTATATGGATGATGTATTGGTGGTGGCTGCAACAAAAAGTGAGGCTTTAGAAAGATTACAGGTTACTCTTGACATTCTAACGAAAGCTGGATTTTTGTTTAATATTAAAAAGTGTTCGTTTTTAAAGTCGACAGTTCAATACTTGGGATATGAGGTGAGCGCAGGTCAAATTCGTCCGAATTCACTTAAAATTTCAGCGTTAACTGCTTTACCGCCTCCTCAGTCGGCCTCTGCTTTAAGACAATTCATTGGATTGGCTTCATACTTTCGGCAATTTATGCAAGGATTTTCCTGTTTCATGAAGCCTTTGTATCTTTTAACGTCGGAAAAGAACGATTTTGTTTGGAAGCCTGAACATGAACAAATAAGACAGAAAGTTATTTCTATCCTTACAGGGAAGCCAGTTTTAGTTATTTTTGACCCGCAATATCCAATCGAATTGCATACTGATGCAAGTTCTCGGGGATACGGTGCTATCTTATTACATAAAATCAATAATAGGCCTCATGTCGTTGAGTTTTTCAGCAAGGCTGCTTCACCTGCTGAGTCACGATACCATTCTTATGAATTGGAGACTCTTGCGGTTGTCATGGCTATAAAGCATTTCCGTCATTATTTAACCGGTAGAGATTTTGTTGTTTTTACCGATTGTAATTCACTTAAAGCATCAAGAACCAAACGGGAACTATCTCCCAGGGCCCAAAGATGGTGGGCTTATTTACAGTCGTTCTCATTTGATTTGCAGTATAGGGAGGGTAAACGAATGGCTCATGCTGACTTCTTTTCCAGAAATCTTCCATCCGCGGATGCGATTGATACTTGTAAAATTTCTGAGAAACGAGTCAATCTGGCAGAGATATCTAGTGAATGGCTTATGGCGGAACAGCGCAAAGATTCCGATATTATTGATATTGTGAATAAATTAAAAGATAATTCTCTTGCCGAGGACATTGCAAGAACTTACGAGCTAAGAGCAGGAATAATTTATCGGAAAATTCAGAGAAATGGTAGAACTCGTTCCTTGCCAATTGTTCCAAGAGCATTTAGATGGTCTGTAATAAATCAAATTCACGAGTCAATTATGCACTTAGGTTGGGAGAAGACTTTAGATAAGGCTTATGATTATTATTGGTTTGATCACATGTCTAAGTATATACGAAAGTTTGTTGAAAACTGTATTACTTGCAAGATGTCAAAGTCATCATCAGGTAAAATTCAAGCTAGACTTCATCCAATACCAAAAATTGATACACCTTGGCACACGATACACATAGACATAACTGGAAAGTTGAGTGGCAAGTCTGATAAAAAAGAGTATGTCATTGTCCAGGTAGACGCTTTTACTAAATTTGTTTATTTAACACACACACTCAAGATTGATGCTGACAATTGTATAGGTGCTGTGAAATCGGCTGTATCTTTGTTTGGAGTACCAAGCCGCATAATAGCAGACCAGGGTAGGTGTTTTGCCAGCTCTAAATTTAGTGAGTTTTGTTCTCAACAAAAAAATAAATTTGCATTTAATTGCGACAGGTGCAAGTAGGGCCAATGGACAGGTGGAACGCATAATGAGCACTTTGAAGAACTTACTAACGGCAGTTGAGACTAGCAACAGATCTTGGCAGGACGCATTGGGCGAGGTACAGTTAGCCTTAAATTGTACAGTAAGTCGAGTGACAAAGGCAAGTCCTTTGGAATTGTTCATTGGAAAGGTTGCTCGTCCGTTGGGGCTGCTTCCACCATGTGACATGACACAAGAGGTTGATTTGGCAGAATCAAGAGCTCGAGCGGTGCAAAATATATCAGCAGCTGCAGCATATAGTAAAGATCACTTTGATAAAACCAAGGCTAAGGTTGTTGGATACGAAGTAGGAGATTTTGTGTTGTTAAAAAATGAAGAAAGGCATCAAACAAAATTAAGTCCAAAGTTTAGAGGTCCTTTACAAATAGCTGAATTGTTAGACGGAGATAGATATATCCTTAGATCATTGACAAATAATAGAAAATATAAGTATGCTCACGAAGATATAAGAAAATTGCCAAAGGAGTATGTACCAGTTGAACTAGAAAGTAGTGAAGAGGCTTTAAATGATAGTGAAAAGGAAACTGTTGAAAGAGACAGTAATGAAATGGTTGAGAAAGAAACTGTTGAAAGAGACAGTAATGAAAGGCTTGAAAAAGAAACTGTTGAAAGAGACAGTATTGACATAATTGAAGCTGTTGAAAGAGACAGTATGGATGCCTGAAAGGTTGATTATAAAACTTGAAAGAATTTGTCATAATGCAAGCACAAGTGCAAAACAAATGTTTTGATCATGGCGTGTGGCGCATAAGATGATGGAAATCGAAACCAGTTGGGTTTATGATAATGAAAAGAATTTTTAATAAAGTAAATTAATTTAAAGATGAATTGTTTAAGAATAAAACAAAGAGTTGAATTTAAAGTTTGTAAGAGATTAAAAGTTGAAACTAAAATATGGTAGTTGTAATTGATAAAGTTGTATGGAAAATTAAAATGGTAATATTAAGTTCTATTCGATAATGATTTGATTTATGAATAAAATGATTTATGCAGTAAAACATTTTTGTGGAATTTCACGAGGTCGTGTTATGGTCAGGATGGCCGTGTCGTAGCATAAGTATTAAATGGGTATTGGTGCGTCGTTGGGTATTTCATTAGAATCCCAACGGTAGTATGGCCTGATATTGCATCAGCCAATTTATGCGTTGTGATTGGTCGCCTTGTTTTGTAGTTTGGTAAAGTCCCGTTTTAGCGAGGCGACAGCGTCCGTAGCTGTCGCTGAGCGTGGTCCGGTAAGCAAGATGTAGATGAACACAGGGAGTTAGTTGTGTTCGGGATCTTTACGCATACGGAACGCGCTACGCTAAAATAATGGCAAGTGATGGTGCAACATATTCATATTCGCATATACATACATGTGAAATGGTGCCTAATGCCCAAATGCCCAATATGTAGCAAAGAAAGAAGTGGGTAGCTCCAGGAGATACGCTAAAACCGAGAGTCAAGCCGATTTAATAAAATAAAAGTCTTCGGTAAAAACGCTATGAACTTATTCTATGGCACAGAAAACAGGAGGGTGGCGGAAGTCCACACAATAGAGGAAAAAACAAGTATGACTATCAGACTACCAATGGACATTTATATAAACAATAATAATATTTTTTATGAAGAGCTTTTTTATGGCAGAAATACACTCGGAGCTTTGCCATTTCCTGCCGAGAGGCAGGAACGGCAATTTCTCGTTGTTTAAATACCCATTATGGAGACAAACGCGACTTACGAACACTAGAGTATCAAATGACATCTCTCACCCAAGGCCACCTTGGTATACAAGACTTCTACCAAAAAGCATACTCTCATTTTTCACTTATATTAAACAAAATTTCTTGCCTCGAAGCAGGAAGAGAATCGCGCAATCTACTGATATCTACTTATCGAGATAAAGCTCTCGATACCTTTATAAGAGGTTTGAATGGAGATTTACCTAGGCTTCTTGCAATGCGAGAACCTCAAGATCTCCCAGAAGCACTTCAACTCTGTATAAAACTGGAAAATCAAAATTTTAGATCAGGTTTTGTTCATAACAACTTCAACCCAAGGAAAAATAACATAGGGCAAACAGCACCGCCTATTCCACCACGACGATTTAACCATCAACCAAATCGCCAACCATTTTATCCCCAACTTACTAACTGGGCACAACCAGCTCACAGAAATTATACAGAATATCCTATCTATCCTATCACCCTTGCCACCAAAACATTTTCAGCAATATCCAAATAACCAACCACATTTTCAAAGATTTAATGAGCATAATCAATCAGCACCTCCTCGACCGTTCGGTACAAAACCACTTCCAAAACCACAACCAATGGAAGTTGACCAGAGTATGCAGACTCGTCACATAAATTACATGAATCGACCAGCCCAAACTCAACAGTTTCAAGGAAAAAGGCCAGCACCTCATCCAAATGCAGACAAAAGCCAGTGAAACTTCAATATCGGGATAAAAGAATATGAAGACATGATGGAAGCAGCAGTTAACCCAGAATTTGATCAACCACTTTCAGAATATACAGGCCCATATCAAACGGAATACAACGAAGGAAATCAAAACCAGAATACCCACATCGATACCGTGGAAGAATTTGCTTTCACAGACGTTCAGTTTTAGAATGAGCGGCTCTTCATTACCGTATATTGAAAGCATATTAAGTAATGGAGAGATTATCAAAATATTGATAGTCACCGGTTCTAACAAAAATTACGTACAACCACACCTTGCGAAAAAAGTAATAGAAAATAAAAATCCATTTTATGCATTTTCCGTAGGAGGAAACATAAAAATAACCCACCATACATTTGCAAACCTTTTTGGAGTGAAAGACACCCCTATAAAATTCTTTATCTTGCCCACACTAAAATCTTTTCACGCAATAATTGGCAATGACTCTCTAAAACAGTTAGATGCCGTAATACACACAAAAGGCAATTTCATGTTAGTAAAAAACAGTATAAAAATAAAATTAAAACAACAATATTCACAGGACGTAAATCTCATAAATATCAGATCACACCATATGACTCACTCTCAAAAAGAAATTATCCGAAAGTTAGCAGTTGGCTACCAAACACTTTTTAGTGAACCAAACGAGAAACTACCATTCACCACAACAGTAAAAGGCGAAATCCGCACCACAAAAAATAGCCCCGTTTACACCAGATGTTACCCATACCCAATGTGCCTTAAGGACCAAGTAGGAAAACAAATAGAAGAATACCTACGAGATGGTATTATCCGACCATCGAGATCTCCATACAACTCACCCGTATGGGTTGTTCCCAAAAAAATGGACGCATCGGGAGAAAAAAAATATTGTATGGCAATTGACTATAGGAAATTAAACCTAGTCACAATACCTGACAGGTACCCAATACCAGAAATAAACGAGGTACTTTCCCAACTTGGCAAAAATAAATTCTTTTCCGTATTAGATTTGAAAAGTGGTTTCCACCAGATCCCTTTAAAAGAAACGGATATTGAAAAGACAGCCTTTTCACTGAACAACGGAAAATACGAGTTCACACGGCTTCCCTTCGGACTTAAGAATGCTCCTTCTATCTTTCAAAGGACGCTTGACGACATTCTAAGAGACCACATAGGGAAAAGATGTTATGTCTATATAGACGACATCATTATATTCAGTAAAGATGAGGAAACTCATCTTATCGACATAAAATTAGTTTTCGACACGTTAGACAAAGCCAATTTGAAAATACAATTGGACAAGTGCGAATTTCTAAAATCAGAAGTCGAATTCTTAGGCTTCATAATATCTGGAAATGGTATAAAAACCAATCCAAAAAAGGTGGAAGCAATAATAAATTTCCCAGTTCCTCAAACCCTAAAAGATCTTCGTTCCTTTTTAGGACTATCAGGGTATTACTGTCGTTTTATAAAGGACTACGCCAATTTAGCGAAGCCTTTAACATTCCTTCTAAGAGGGGAAGATGGACGAGTTTCCAAAAACCATTCAAAAAAAGTTTCCATCACTTTAAACCCAAAAGCAATGGAGGCATTTGAAAAACTCAAATTGTCCCTCACTGCAAAAGACGTGATGCTCAACTACCCCGACTATACCAAGGAATTCCAATTAACTACAGACGCATCCAATCACGCCATTGGAGCAGTTCTGGCACAAAATGACAGACCAATAATTTTTATATCACGGACTTTGACAAAAACTGAAGAACATTATGCCACCAATGAAAAGGAGATGCTTGCGATCATATGGGCTCTAAATAATTTGCGAAATTACCTCTACGGATCAGTTAAAGTAAAAATATATACAGATCACCAACCACTTACTTACGCCCTCAGCAACAAAAATAATAACACCAAAATGAAAAGATGGAAAGCAATCCTTGAAGAGTACAATTACGAACTGTTGTACAAACCAGGAAAATCGAACGTCGCTGCCGATGCCCTATCTAGACCACCTCAAATTAATATCCTACCTACTTCTAATAATGATGACAACAATTCGCTTAGTGCAGCTGTACATTCCGACGAAAGTTCCTCCCATCAATTAATTCCAGCAGTGGAAGCACCAGTAAATGTATTCAAAAACCAACTATGGCTCTTAACAGCAGAAGAACCCAGTTACCAGTTTAAAATTCCTTTCCCCACCTTCCATAGACACATTCTTATACAACATGAGTACACACGTGATAACATCATTTCAATTTTCAAGAGATATCTAAATCCTACAGTAATTAATGGACTTTTCACATCCGAAGCCATAATGGCGAAAGTTCAAGAAATATACCCCCTTCATTTCAGTAACAGTAAAATTCGATTTACACAGACCAAAGTTAAAGACTTAACAGACGAAACTGAACAAGAAAACGAAATACTAAAGGAACATAAGCGAGCACACCGAAACCCTCAAGAAAACAAACTTCAACTAATACAAAAATTTTATTTTCCTAATATGAAAGCGAAGATAACAACCATAACCAAACAATGTAAGATTTGCAAGGAACACAAATACGACCGTCACCCAAACAAACCCCAATTAGCTGAAACACCTATCCCACAATACCCAGGTGAAATAATCCACATAGACATATACAGAACCGAAAAAAATCTAGTTCTCACAGCAGTAGATAAATTTTCTAAATACGCGCAAACGAGGATCATACAATCCAAAGCAATAGAAGACATCAGAGAGCCGTTGAGACAAATCATTTTCGCCTTCGGCATACCCAAACTCATAATAGTAGACAATGAGAAATCTCTTAATTCTGCATCAATCTATTTCATGCTTGAAGACCAATTGGGTATTCAAGTGTATAAAACCCCACCATATGCCAGTACAGTAAACGGACAAGTAGAACGTTTTCATTCTACTCTTTCTGAAATAATGAGATGTCTGAAAACAGACCGAATTCACAGATCCTTCATAGAACTTCTTGACAGATCAGTATATGAATACAACTACTCCATCCACTCAACAACAGGGAAAAGACCGATTGAAGTATTCTTTGGAAGAAGAGTTTCAACAACCCCAGAACAATATAAAATTGCTAGACAGGAAAACATAGAAGCACTCAGACAGAAACAAACAAAAGATTTGGAATCACATAATAAAAAAAGGAACCCACAAAAAACTTATTCTCCAGGTGATGCAATATATGTAAAAATCAATAAACGCTTAGGATCGAAACTAACTGCTAGATACAAAAAAGAAATTGTTAAGGAAGACAAAGGAAATGTAGTCATAACAGAAACAGGACGGACAGTATACAAAGCCAATATAAGGACCTAAAACAAATTTTTTTTCCCCTTTTCTATACTCCCACTTTAGATTATATTTGCAAATGGCAAACGCAGGATTTCGAATAATTGACTATACGAACGCACAATTAGTTACATTTAATACAGGATGGACAAGACTACAAACTGGAACATAAAGGATCGTACACGTTATTAACTTAGACGAATACCAAGAGACCTTGGACTACCTTAACACTACCATACAGCAAAAAATAATTAACACTAACCCACTCCTTCCTTTCCTAAAACACGAAGTTGAAAACATCCAGAACAATTTGGATAAATTAAAAACACAACCGAAACATAATAAAAATAAACGCTCAATTAAAATATTAGGCACTGCTTGGAATTGGCTTGCAGGAAGCCCAGATTATGACGACTTTAGAATCTTAAGTGAAAAAATCAATAATGCATTGGAAAACAGTAATGATCAAATAATTATAAATACAGTACTAAGTGAAAGAATAAAAAACATTACAGAACAATCTAATAAAATACTAAGTGCATTAAAAAATAATGAAAACATACAGCATAATGTAGCTGTTAATATTAAGTATAAGCTAGATATAATAAAGGAAGATATTGCTAACATAAATTACGCCATTCATTGGGCAAAAACAGGCACAGTAAATTCTTACATTTTTTCAAATAATGAAATAAATTTAATGAAAAGCATTCATGAAAATCAAAATAACCCCTTTAATAATATAGACGAAGCCTTAGAATTTTCTAACGTTAATGTAGCTTCAAATAACTCAGTAATATTATATGTAGTAAATATTCCCTTAACCAATAAAAATACATGCGAATCATTACTAATAAAACCAATAAAAAAGGGAAACAAAATAAATAAAATATAATTCGAAAAAATTTTAATATGTGAAAATAAAATATTTGGGAAAAGAAATGAGTGCGAAAAGCATAACACATTAGAAATATGTAATGATAAGGACATTATTGACATATGCAACTCCTCGTGCATACCAAACCTACGCAACAGTCATCCAGCTAACTGTACAACAATCAACAACCAACACGTATCCGCAATAGAAGCCATTTTACCAGGAATACTATTTTTAAACCAATACGAAGGGTCAGTCACATTGGACAATGAAGAAATGCGACTCAATGGATCATATGCGATCCAATTCCAAAATTCCACAGTTATCATCGAAAACCAGCAATACATTTTCAACGGAATATCAGCAAA
The DNA here is from genome assembly GCA_037575425.1 of Anastrepha fraterculus. NCBI lineage: Eukaryota > Metazoa > Arthropoda > Insecta > Diptera > Tephritidae > Anastrepha > Anastrepha fraterculus. The sequence continues at coordinate 814,390 of JAYXIM010005105.1, read as the reverse complement.
CAACCCACTTCCTGCTATTCTCCAGCCCAGCAATTCAATAAACCCAGAGGAAGAAATTCTAAGTCTTGAAATGATGAAGGAATTGCATTTAAAAAACCTTAAGCACATCGAAGAAGCAAAAAGAAGAACATTAATATCAACAGTAACAAATTTTGGCGTATTCAGCCTATTACTGGTTCTAATAATAGGGCTAATGATGAAATTTAGACCAATAAAGGAAAATAAATTAATCGGAAAATACGTAAAACAAATTCCATTGGAGAGAATGAAAACTACACAAGAAGAGGCTAACACACAGTCAACAGAATACGATGACCACATGAATAGTACAGCACCATATTTCAATTACAACACGTAACGCTCGAGGACGATCGGTTTTAAGAGGGGAAGAGTTAATGCAACATTTATTCATATTTCAATATTCAGTTATTTCATATCAGTTATCATATTTCAATATTTAGTCAGCATATTTAGCCAAGTTCGTTGTACTGATTTCATATTTCAATATTTAGTTATTTCATATCAGTTATCATATTTCAATATTTAGTCAGCATATTTAGCCAAGTTCGTTGTACTGATTTCATGACTGCTTACATTGCAGCTAAATGCTTATAAATCATTTATGCTTACTTTACTGTGCCAAATAATTAAAATGCTGATCAATAAAGAATTATGTAAACCAGCATAAGACTATTTATAAGAGATATTGTAATTTTAAGTAATCAGTGTAAAAAGATAATTCAATTAATAAAGAGCTAAGCTCTCGGCCGCCGTAGCCGAATGGGTAGGTGCGTGATTACCATTCGAAACTCACAGAGAGGTCGTTGGTTCGAATCTCGATGAAACCAAAATTAATTAAAACATTTTTCGAATAGCGGTCGCCCCTCGGCAGGCAATGGCAAACCTCCGAGTGTATTTCTGCCATGAAAAAGCTCCTCATAAAAATATCTGCCGTTCGGAGTCGGCTTGAAACTGTAGGTCCCTCCATTTGTGGAACAACATCAACACGCACACCACAAATAGGAGGAGAAGCTCGGCCAAACACCTAACAGAAGTGTACGCGCCAATTATTTATTTATTTTTTTTTTTTAAGCTCTTAAATATTTTTTAAAAACCAAAATAAATATATAATTTATTAACTTACATATGTAAATTTAAAAAAATTTCGTTTGGCAAAGGAACAAAAAATGCATATTCAAATGTACATAAATATTATAAGGCAATGCGTCGTGAGATAGGTCATTGTTGCTGCAGTGCGTGTGCACATACATACATTTGTAACACTATAAGAATTGAAGATGCAATTGAACTTTTGCACAAATATAACTAACAAAATATATGTATGTATATATACATACATATATTGATATACATATATATTCATTAATATACCAATATGCTCTTTGAATTCTTGTCTAAAATTAATTTCGACTCGAAAAATCAGTAAAAATTTTCATCAAATTTACTAAAACGCACACAACAAAATATGAGAATTAAAGTTACTTTGATTTTAAATTTGAATAAACTTTCGTTTATCAAGGGAAACCAAAAACTGAGCAGAGCCAATGTACTTGTACATAATTCACTGTAATCAGCTCTGTTAAGAACTTCCCCGCCTTCGAGTTGAGCGAGGTGAAACAGTGTTCGCCGTTTCACTTCATTTTTGACAACTCACACTATTCGTAGCTCGTGAGACTTCTCTATTCATCAATGTTCTCTGCGTACCACAAGCATTCGATAAGGTATGGCATCGCGGCCTAATTCACAAAATTACTAGTTTACTGCCTACGAATATACATCTCTTGCTGCAAACGTACATTACTAATAGAGAATTTGTTGTAAAGCGAAAGGGCTTTATCTCTCGGCATTGTAGAAAAGACGCTGTTGCAGAGAGCGTAAATTCATAGAGAAGACTCAGGAACGAATGAGCAGATTAAATGTTAAATGCTAAAAAAACGCGGGTAAGAAATTTTTATTATTTCACCACGGCCTTGTAAAAGTTAACAAAAGAGAGTTAACATAGCGGAGCATAGTCAACAGAATTAAATATAGCGTTTGCATTGAAATATAGAATGCCATGACTAGGTGTTAGGCAAAATAAAATAACAGCAGACTTGTACATTTTTCTTTCATGCTTATTTGCCGTCGGCATTTTGCATGCGCAAATGGATTATTTCTTGTGAGATGAATAAATTAATTATAAGTACAGGGTGGGCCATATAGCGTTTGCTTTTTGAACCGCCTATTTTTTTGAGAATGGTAACACAAATGACATGTCAAATGTGTTCATAATTGACTTAAAGGTTTGACATTTTCGAAATGGGACACTATACGCTTGAATTAAATTGGCAAGTATTGAAAACCTATTTGAAAAGTGGTGAGTCTTCTTTTTCTTTTCTGATTTTCACATCAGTGGCTACGTCAATAAGCAAAATTGTCGGATTTGGGGCTCAGAAAATCCACCCGTTACTGTAGAGAAGCAAATGCATCCACAACGAGTCACTGTTTGGTGCGGTTTTTGATCTGGCGGCATCATCGGGCCATTTTTTTTTTTTTCGAAAATGAGCGAGGAGCCGCGGTTACAGTAAATGGCGAGCGTTACCGCCACTTGCTGAACGAGTTTTTTCCAAAAATTGAAGACGATGACATGGACGACATTTGGTTTCAACAGGACGGTGCAACTTGTCACACTGCCAAAGTTACACTCGAACTTTTGGCTACCGTTTTTGAATTCCGATATCAATTGGCCGCCTCAGAGCGGCCTCAGATTTAGCCCGTGTTTGTGGGGAGCCGTTAAAGACAAATTCTATGCGAACCATCCAGAGGCGATTGATGCTTTAAAACACGAAATCGAAGTTGCCATTCATGAAATTGGAGCCTAAACAATCGAAAATGTGCTTAAAAATTGGATTGATCGAATGGCCTACTGTAAAACCAGTCGTGGCAGTCATTTGAACGTTATTAATTTTCATTCATAAATGACAATGTTCAATCTTCAAAATAAAGAAAAAAGTTTCAAAAAATATTAATTAATTTTTTTTATAGCCGATTCAAAAAGCAAATCTTACATGGCCCACCCTATATATGCATGCATGAATGTGATATTTTAAGTATCTAATTAACTAAATTGTACTGATATTAAGTGTGTTATCAAAATTATTTCAAAATATCGACATAAAAAATGAACTTTGTAAACCATTCATTTACATCAAGAGCTAGAGCTATTGTTGAACAATATGTTGTACTCATCCATATTTATGTGGGCAGAAAAAAATCTTGACTTGCCCCACAACACAGCTCATATGCATATCTACATATAAAATATTCAACAGGAAATAGACAAACATATGCAAATATATTCCTAATGCAAAAAAAAACTCATCTAAACAATGTGCGTTTACATACATACACATTTTTATGTGTGCATATATGAATAGATATGTTGGGACAATGTACAATGTACAAACTTTATATACATACCAGGGAGCTGCGACGGATACCTAGATTGTGTGTATACGCGATCTTTTACTAGCGCATTGTATGATCAGGCGTTTATGTTCAGTAGCAAATAATGAGCCGTTCGCTGTTTGTGCACGACGGTTGCGGTAACAAATTGATACTCGTGTCTTCTACCACAGTGTTGATAGCATGAACGAGTATAGAAATGTTGTATGTATCACACAGGCTCGCGTCACCACAGCCAAGGCGCGAGCCACTCGCGAGTATTGTTTGTCCTTGCATGCACTAGTTGAACAACTTCTTCTTCTATTGCTGTGTATTATAAACTTCTTTGTCCTTTTTCTTTATTTACACTCATCTAAACCGCTTTTATGTATATGCATATATATAGAAGAAAATAGAAGTACGCGAGTAGCACTCGAGATTGTGTGCTCCGCTCATAATCAATGCATGTATAACATACTAAACTTCACGAGTATTCGTCATGATGCATACCCAAAAACACAAATCAGCAATCATGCAAACTACACAAACTGAAAAATAGAATGTTTATACTCTACATGCCCGCATAGCTGGCGACAGTTGTGTTTACTTGTACCAAATTTAGGGTATGATACTCGAGACGGCTCGAGACTATTCGAAGCCAGTCTCTGATACATACATATATTAGCATACGACATACATATATATATTAGATATATGATAAATATTACCATACATTTTATCGTTCATATATAATAATAAATTAATAATAAAAATCTTAAAATAACTGGTATTATTAACAACTTGTCGTCACTAACTATAAATTCGGTAAGGATGATAACGATACATTGGTGATTGATGATTAATTTATTTTCAATTCTTCAAGCATATCAAATTAATAATCCTCATAGAGAAATGATTCAGGCACACAGGAAGATGGCAAATGCAAATAAAAATATGTGAATTTATATGTATTCATATTCGCATATACATACATGTGAAATGGTGCCTAATGCCCAAATGCCCAATATGTAGCAAAGAAAGAAGTGGGTAGCTCCAGGAGATACGCTAAAACCGAGAGTCAAGCCGATTTAATAAAATAAAAGTCTTCGGTAAAAACGCTATGAACTTATTCTATGGCACAGAAAACAGGAGGGTGGCGGAAGTCCACACAATAGAGGAAAAAACAAGTATGACTATCAGACTACCAATGGACATTTATATAAACAATAATAATATTTTTTATGAAGAGCTTTTTTATGGCAGAAATACACTCGGAGCTTTGCCATTTCCTGCCGAGAGGCAGGAACGGAAATTTCTCGTTGTTTAAATACCCATTATGGAGACAAACGCGACTTACGAACACTAGAGTATCAAATGACATCTCTCACCCAAGGCCACCTTGGTATACAAGACTTCTACCAAAAAGCATACTCTCATTTTTCACTTATATTAAACAAAATTTCTTGCCTCGAAGCAGGAAGAGAATCGCGCAATCTACTGATATCTACTTATCGAGATAAAGCTCTCGATACCTTTATAAGAGGTTTGAATGGAGATTTACCTAGGCTTCTTGCAATGCGAGAACCTCAAGATCTCCCAGAAGCACTTCAACTCTGTATAAAACTGGAAAATCAAAATTTTAGATCAGGTTTTGTTCATAACAACTTCAACCCAAGGAAAAATAACATAGGGCAAACAGCACCGCCTATTCCACCACGACGATTTAACCATCAACCAAATCGCCAACCATTTTATCCCCAACTTACTAACTGGGCACAACCAGCTCACAGAAATTATACAGAATATCCTATCTATCCTATCACCCTTGCCACCAAAACATTTTCAGCAATATCCAAATAACCAACCACATTTTCAAAGATTTAATGAGCATAATCAATCAGCACCTCCTCGACCGTTCGGTACAAAACCACTTCCAAAACCACAACCAATGGAAGTTGACCAGAGTATGCAGACTCGTCACATAAATTACATGAATCGACCAGCCCAAACTCAACAGTTTCAAGGAAAAAGGCCAGCACCTCATCCAAATGCAGACAAAAGCCAGTGAAACTTCAATATCGGGATAAAAGAATATGAAGACATGATGGAAGCAGCAGTTAACCCAGAATTTGATCAACCACTTTCAGAATATACAGGCCCATATCAAACGGAATACAACGAAGGAAATCAAAACCAGAATACCCACATCGATACCGTGGAAGAATTTGCTTTCACAGACGTTCAGTTTTAGAATGAGCGGCTCTTCATTACCGTATATTGAAAGCATATTAAGTAATGGAGAGATTATCAAAATATTGATAGTCACCGGTTCTAACAAAAATTACGTACAACCACACCTTGCGAAAAAAGTAATAGAAAATAAAAATCCATTTTATGCATTTTCCGTAGGAGGAAACATAAAAATAACCCACCATACATTTGCAAACCTTTTTGGAGTGAAAGACACCCCTATAAAATTCTTTATCTTGCCCACACTAAAATCTTTTCACGCAATAATTGGCAATGCCTCTCTAAAACAGTTAGATGCCGTAATACACACAAAAGGCAATTTCATGTTAGTAAAAAACAGTATAAAAATAAAATTAAAACAACAATATTCACAGGACGTAAATCTCATAAATATCAGATCACACCATATGACTCACTCTCAAAAAGAAATTATCCGAAAGTTAGCAGTTGGCTACCAAACACTTTTTAGTGAACCAAACGAGAAACTACCATTCACCACAACAGTAAAAGGCGAAATCCGCACCACAACAAATAGCCCCGTTTACACCAGATGTTACCCATACCCAATGTGCCTTAAGGACCAAGTAGGAAAACAAATAGAAGAATACCTACGAGATGGTATTATCCGACCATCGAGATCTCCATACAACTCACCCGTATGGGTTGTTCCCAAAAAAATGGACGCATCGGGAGAAAAAAAATATTGTATGGCAATTGACTATAGGAAATTAAACCTAGTCACAATACCTGACAGGTACCCAATACCAGAAATAAACGAGGTACTTTCCCAACTTGGCAAAAATAAATTCTTTTCCGTATTAGATTTGAAAAGTGGTTTCCACCAGATCCCTTTAAAAGAAACGGATATTGAAAAGACAGCCTTTTCACTGAACAACGGAAAATACGAGTTCACACGGCTTCCCTTCGGACTTAAGAATGCTCCTTCTATCTTTCAAAGGACGCTTGACGACATTCTAAGAGACCACATAGGGAAAAGATGTTATGTCTATATAGACGACATCATTATATTCAGTAAAGATGAGGAAACTCATCTTATCGACATAAAATTAGTTTTCGACACGTTAGACAAAGCCAATTTGAAAATACAATTGGACAAGTGCGAATTTCTAAAATCAGAAGTCGAATTCTTAGGCTTCATAATATCTGGAAATGGTATAAAAACCAATCCAAAAAAGGTGGAAGCAATAATAAATTTCCCAGTTCCTCAAACCCTAAAAGATCTTCGTTCCTTTTTAGGACTATCAGGGTATTACTGTCGTTTTATAAAGGACTACGCCAATTTAGCGAAGCCTTTAACATTCCTTCTAAGAGGGGAAGATGGACGAGTTTCCAAAAACCATTCAAAAAAAGTTTCCATCACTTTAAACCCAAAAGCAATGGAGGCATTTGAAAAACTCAAATTGTCCCTCACTGCAAAAGACGTGATGCTCAACTACCCCGACTATACCAAGGAATTCCAATTAACTACAGACGCATCCAATCACGCCATTGGAGCAGTTCTGGCACAAAATGACAGACCAATAATTTTTATATCACGGACTTTGACAAAAACTGAAGAACATTATGCCACCAATGAAAAGGAGATGCTTGCGATCATATGGGCTCTAAATAATTTGCGAAATTACCTCTACGGATCAGTTAAAGTAAAAATATATACAGATCACCAACCACTTACTTACGCCCTCAGCAACAAAAATAATAACACCAAAATGAAAAGATGGAAAGCAATCCTTGAAGAGTACAATTACGAACTGTTGTACAAACCAGGAAAATCGAACGTCGCTGCCGATGCCCTATCTAGACCACCTCAAATTAATATCCTACCTACTTCTAATAATGATGACAACAATTCGCTTAGTGCAACTGTACATTCCGACGAAAGTTCCTCCCATCAATTAATTCCAGCAGTGGAAGCACCAGTAAATGTATTCAAAAACCAACTATGGCTCTTAACAGCAGAAGAACCCAGTTACCAGTTTAAAATTCCTTTCCCCACCTTCCATAGACACATTCTTATACAACATGAGTACACACGTGATAACATCATTTCAATTTTCAAGAGATATCTAAATCCTACAGTAATTAATGGACTTTTCACATCCGAAGCCATAATGGCGAAAGTTCAAGAAATATACCCCCTTCATTTCAGTAACAGTAAAATTCGATTTACACAGACCAAAGTTAAAGACTTAACAGACGAAACTGAACAAGAAAACGAAATACTAAAGGAACATAAGCGAGCACACCGAAACCCTCAAGAAAACAAACTTCAACTAATACAAAAATTTTATTTTCCTAATATGAAAGCGAAGATAACAACCATAACCAAACAATGTAAGATTTGCAAGGAACACAAATACGACCGTCACCCAAACAAACCCCAATTAGCTGAAACACCTATCCCACAATACCCAGGTGAAATAATCCACATAGACATATACAGAACCGAAAAAAATCTAGTTCTCACAGCAGTAGATAAATTTTCTAAATACGCGCAAACGAGGATCATACAATCCAAAGCAATAGAAGACATCAGAGAGCCGTTGAGACAAATCATTTTCGCCTTCGGCATACCCAAACTCATAATAGTAGACAATGAGAAATCTCTTAATTCTGCATCAATCTATTTCATGCTTGAAGACCAATTGGGTATTCAAGTGTATAAAACCCCACCATATGCCAGTACAGTAAACGGACAAGTAGAACGTTTTCATTCTACTCTTTCTGAAATAATGAGATGTCTGAAAACAGACCGAATTCACAGATCCTTCATAGAACTTCTTGACAGATCAGTATATGAATACAACTACTCCATCCACTCAACAACAGGGAAAAGACCGATTGAAGTATTCTTTGGAAGAAGAGTTTCAACAACCCCAGAACAATATAAAATTGCTAGACAGGAAAACATAGAAGTACTCAGACAGAAACAAACAAAAGATTTGGAATCACATAATAAAAAAAGGAACCCACAAAAAACTTATTCTCCAGGTGATGCAATATATGTAAAAATCAATAAAGGCTTAGGATCGAAACTAACTGCTAGATACAAAAAAGAAATTGTTAAGGAAGACAAAGGAAATGTAGTCATAACAGAAACAGGACGGACAGTATACAAAGCCAATATAAGGACCTAAAACAAATTTTTTTCCCCTTTTCTATACTCCCACTTTAGATTATATTTGCAAATGGCAAACGCAGGATTTCGAATAATTGACTATACGAACGCACAATTAGTTACATTTAATACAGGATGGACAAGACTACAAACTGGAACATAAAGGATCGTACACGTTATTAACTTAGACGAATACCAAGAGACCTTGGACTACCTTAACACTACCATACAGCAAAAAATAATTAACACTAACCCACTCCTTCCTTTCCTAAAACACGAAGTTGAAAACATCCAGAACAATTTGGATAAATTAAAAACACAACCGAAACATAATAAAAATAAACGCTCAATTAAAATATTAGGCACTGCTTGGAATTGGCTTGCAGGAAGCCCAGAATATGACGACTTTAGAATCTTAAGTGAAAAAATCAATAATGCATTGGAAAACAGTAATGATCAAATAATTATAAATATAGTACTAAGTGAAAGAATAAAAAACGATACAGAACAATCTAATAAAATACTAAGTGCATTAAAAAATAATGAAAACATACAGCATAATGTAGCTGTTAATATTAAGTATAAGCTAGATATAATAAAGGAAGATATTGCTAACATAAATTACGCCATTCATTGGGCAAAAACAGGCACAGTAAATTCTTACATTTTTTCAAATAATGAAATAAATTTAATGAAAAGCATTCATGAAAATCAAAAGAACCCCTTTAATAATATAGACGAAGCCTTAGAATTTTCTAACGTTAATGTAGCTTCAAATAACTCAGTAATATTATATGTAGTAAATATTCCCTTAACCAATAAAATGCGAATCATTACTAATAAAACCAATAAAAAAGGGAAACAAAATAAATAAAATATAATTCGAAAAAATTTTAATATGTGAAAATAAAATATTTGGGAAAAGAAATGAGTGCGAAAAGCATAACACATTAGAAATATGTAATGACAAGGACATTATTGACATATGCAACTCCTCGTGCATACCAAACCTACGCAACAGTCATCCAGCTAACTGTACAACAATCAACAACCAACACGTATCCGCAATAGAAGCCATTTTACCAGGAATACTATTTTTAAACCAATACGAAGGGTCAGTCACATTGGACAATGAAGAAATGCGACTCAATGGATCATATGCGATCCAATTCCAAAATTCCACAGTTATCATCGAAAACCAGCAATACATTTTCAACGGAATATCAGCAAACAACCCACTTCCTGCTATTCTCCAGCCCAGCAATTCAATAAACCCAGAGGAAGAAATTCTAAGTCTTGAAATGATGAAGGAATTGCATTTAAAAAACCTTAAGCACATCGAAGAAGCAAAAAGAAGAACATTAATATCAACAGTAACAAATTTTGGCGTATTCAGCCTATTACTGGTTCTAATAATAGGGCTAATGATGAAATTTAGACCAATAAAGGAAAATAAATTAATCGGAAAATACGTAAAACAAATTCCATTGGAGAGAATGAAAACTACACAAGAAGAGGCTAACACACAGTCAACAGAATACGATGACCACATGAATAGTACAGCACCATATTTCAATTACAACACGTAACGCTCGAGGACGATCGGTTTTAAGAGGGGAAGAGTTAATGCAACATTTATTCATATTTCAATATTCAGTTATTTCATATCAGTTATCATATTTCAATATTTAGTCAGCATATTTAGCCAAGTTCGTTGTACTGATTTCATATTTCAATATTTAGTTATTTCATATCAGTTATCATATTTCAATATTTAGTCAGCATATTTAGCCAAGTTCGTTGTACTGATTTCATGACTGCTTACATTGCAGCTAAATGCTTATAAATCATTTATGCTTACTTTACTGTGCCAAATAATTAAAATGCTGATCAATAAAGAATTATGTAAACCAGCATAAGACTATTTATAAGAGATATTGTAATTTTAAGTAATCAGTGTAAAAAGATAATTCAATTAATAAAGAGCTAAGCTCTCGGCCGCCGTAGCCGAATGGGTAGGTGCGTGATTACCATTCGAAACTCACAGAGAGGTCGTTGGTTCGAATCTCGATGAAACCAAAATTAATTAAAACATTTTTCGAATAGCGGTCGCCCCTCGGCAGGCAATGGCAAACCTCCGAGTGTATTTCTGCCATGAAAAAGCTCCTCATAAAAATATCTGCCGTTCGGAGTCGGCTTGAAACTGTAGGTCCCTCCATTTGTGGAACAACATCAACACGCACACCACAAATAGGAGGAGGAGCTCGGCCAAACACCTAACAGAAGTGTACGCGCCAATTATTTATTTATTTTTTTTTTTTAAGCTCTTAAATATTTTTTAAAAACCAAAATAAATATATAATTTATTAACTTACATATGTAAATTTAAAAAAATTTCGTTTGGCAAAGGAACAAAAAATGCATATTCAAATGTACATAAATATTATAAGGCAATGCGTCGTGAGATAGGTCATTGTTGCTGCAGTGCGTGTGCACATACATACATTTGTAACACTATAAGAATTGAAGATGCAATTGAACTTTTGCACAAATATAACTAACAAAATATATGTATGTATATATACATACATATATTGATATACATATATATTCATTAATATACCAATATGCTCTTTGAATTCTTGTCTAAAATTAATTTCGACTCGAAAAATCAGTAAAAATTTTCATCAAATTTACTAAAACGCACACAACAAAATATGAGAATTAAAGTTACTTTGATTTTAAATTTGAATAAACTTTCGTTTATCAAGGGAAACCAAAAACTGAGCAGAGCCAATGTACTTGTACATAATTCACTGTAATCAGCTCTGTTAAGAACTTCCCCGCCTTCGAGTTGAGCGAGGTGAAACAGTGTTCGCCGTTTCACTTCATTTTTGACAACTCACACTATTCGTAGCTCGTGAGACTTCTCTATTCATCAATGTTCTCTGCGTACCACAAGCATTCGATAAGGTATGGCATCGCGGCCTAATTCACAAAATTACTAGTTTACTGCCTACGAATATACATCTCTTGCTGCAAACGTACATTACTAATATAGAATTTGTTGTAAAGCGAAAGGGCTTTATCTCTCGGCATTGTAGAAAAGACGCTGTTGCAGAGAGCGTAAATTCATAGAGAAGACTCAGGAACGAATGAGCAGATTAAATGTTAAATGCTAAAAAAACGCGGGTAAGAAATTTTTATTATTTCACCACGGCCTTGTAAAAGTTAACAAAAGAGAGTTAACATAGCGGAGCATAGTCAACAGAATTGTATATAGCGTTTGCATTGAAATATAGAATGCCATGACTAGGTGTTAGGCAAAATAAAATATGTAACAGCAGACTTGTACATTTTTCTTTCATGCTTATTTGCCGTCGGCATTTTGCATGCGCAAATGGATTATTTCTTGTGAGATGAATAAATTAATTATAAGTACAGGGTGGGCCATATAACGTTTGCTTTTTGAACCGCCTATTTTTTTGAGAATGGTAACACAAATGACATGTCAAATGTGTTCATAATTGACTTAAAGGTTTGACATTTTCGAAATGGGACACTATACGCTTGAATTAAATTGGCAAGTATTGAAAACCTATTTGAAAAGTGGTGAGTCTTCTTTTTCTTTTCTGATTTTCACATCAGTGGCTACGTCAATAAGCAAAATTGTCGGATTTGGGGCTCAGAAAATCCACCCGTTACTGTAGAGAAGCAAATGCATCCACAACGAGTCACTGTTTGGTGCGGTTTTTGATCTGGCGGCATCATCGGGCCATTTTTTTTTTTTTCGAAAATGAGCGAGGAGCCGCGGTTACAGTAAATGGCGAGCGTTACCGCCACTTGCTGAACGAGTTTTTTCCAAAAATTGAAGACGATGACATGGACGACATTTGGTTTCAACAGGACGGTGCAACTTGTCACACTGCCAAAGTTACACTCGAACTTTTAGCTACCGTTTTTGAATTCCGATATCAATTGGCCGCCTCAGAGCGGCCTCAGATTTAGCCCGTGTTTGTGGGGAGCCGTTAAAGACAAATGCTATGCGAACCATCCAGAGGCGATTGATGCTTTAAAACACGAAATCGAAGTTGCCATTCATGAAATTGGAGCCTAAACAATCGAAAATGTGCTTAAAAATTGGGTTGATCGAATGGCCTACTGTAAAACCAGTCGTGGCAGTCATTTGAACGTTATTAATTTTCATTCATAAATGACAATGTTCAATCTTCAAAATAAAGAAAAAAGTTTCAAAAAATATTAATTAATTTTTTTTATAGCCGATTCAAAAAGCAAATCTTACATGGCCCACCCTATATATGCATGCATGAATGTGATATTTTAAGTATCTAATTAACTAAATTGTACTGATATTAAGTGTGTTATCAAAATTATTTCAAAATATCGACATAAAAAATGAACTTTGTAAACCATTCATTTACATCAAGATCTAGAGCTATTGTTGAACAATATGTTGTACTCATCCATATTTATGTGGGCAGAAAAAAATCTTGACTTGCCCCACAACACAGCTCATATGCATATCTACATATAAAATATTCAACAGGAAATAGACAAACATATGCAAATATATTCCTAATGCAAAAAAAAACTCATCTAAACAATGTGCGTTTACATACATACACATTGTTATGTGTGCATATATGAATAGATATGTTGGGACAATGTACAATGTACAAACTTTATATACATACATATATTAGCATACGACATACATATATATATTAGATATATGATAAATATTACCATACATTTTATCGTTCATATATAATAATAAATTAATAATAAAAATCTTAAAATAACTGGTATTATTAACAACTTGTCGTCACTAACTATAAATTCGGTAAGGATGATAACGATACATTGGTGATTGATGATTAATTTATTTTCAATTCTTCAAGCATATCAAATTAATAATCCTCATAGAGAAATGATTCAGGCACACAGGAAGATGGCAAATGCAAATAAAAATATGTGAATTTATATGTATTCATATTCGCATATACATACATGTGAAATGGTGCCTAATGCGCAAATGCCCAATATGTAGCAAAGAAAGAAGTGGATAGCTCCAGGAGATACGCTAAAACCGAGAGTCAAGCCGATTTAATAAAATAAAAGTCTTCGGTAAAAACGCTATGAACTTATTCTATGGCACAGAAAACAGGAGGGTGGCGGAAGTCCACACAATAGAGGAAAAAACAAGTATGACTATCAGACTACCAATGGACATTTATATAAACAATAATAATATTTTTTATGAAGAGCTTTTTTATGGCAGAAATACACTCGGAGCTTTGCCATTTCCTGCCGAGAGGCGACCGCTATTAGAAAAACGTTTCCGAATGGTAGTCACGCAGCAACCCATATATATATAACAATAATAATAACATTAACAGTAACATTGATAGTATACATTACATTCGAAACAATTACGATAACATCAGTAACAATGATACCAGTAGAAACACGGAAAAATCGTCGATACAGTTAATAAATTCGCATATGAGCGTCAATTCTAATAAATATTTAGGGCGTTCTAAAAATTCAAAATGGGCCATATAGCGTTTGCTTTTTGAACCACCTATTTTTTTGAGAATGATAACACAAATGACATGTCAAATGTGTTCATAATTTACTTAAAGGTTTGACATTTACGAAATGGAACGCTATACGCTTGAACAAAATTGGGAAATATTGAAAACCTATTTCCAAACTGGTGAGTCTTTTTCTTCTTCCGCGGTTACAGTAAATGGCGAGCGTTACCGTGACATGCTCAACGAGTTTTGTTACTAAAAAGTGAAGAGGATGACATGGACGACATTTGGTTTCAACAGGACGGTGCAACTTGTCACACTGCCAAAGTTACACTTGAACTTTTGGCTACCGTTTTTGAAAACCGAATAATCAGCCGAAGTTCCGATATCAATTGGCCGCCTCGGAGCTGTGATTTAAGCCCGTTGGACTACTTATAATGGGGAGCCGTTAAGGACAAATGCTATGCTAACCATCCAGAGACGATTGATGCTTTAAAACACGAAATCGAAGTTGCCATTCATGAAACTGGAGCCCAAACTATCGAAAATGTGCTTAAAAATTGGGTTGATCGAATGGCCTACTGTAAAGCCAGTCGTGGCAGTCATTTGAACGATATTATTTTTCATTCATAAATAACAATGTTCAATCTTCAAAATAAAAAAAAAAGTTTGAAAAAATATTGATTAGTTTTTTATTTTGTATAGCCGAATCAAAAAGTAAATTTTACATGGCCCACCCTATATACTATTTGATATATAGCACTTGCTACAGCAAAAATATTATGATTCACTAAAACTTCTCAAGAAATCCAGCGCACATTCATAGGCACAGCATTGTATGTACAGTAACCTTCAAATATTTACATTAACCTTCAAACACTCTAATTTCTGAGTAAGTTTCTAATCTTGCAGATATATGCATGTGTTTTTGTGCACTCTTTATCAACTGAAGAACTACATACGTAAAGTAATATACTAATTACCTATTTGCCTACTATTAGATAACATAAAATAATTGTTTCGAGATGTTCTCTTGGTATTGAAATGTCCGACACAGAACTTTTTTATGAGCTACTTGTGGTGTTTTCTACAACTTACTGTATGCTCATGTGCGCAGTAGACGCACAGCAGCTGCGGTTGTCGAGCATTTAGAAGATATATTTACATACTTATATTGATGCATACATCATACAATTACAGATTTACCAAATATTGGCAATTAACTCTACGCAAAATATTTCAGTATTGACTATTTTCGAATGGTCGAGAAAATTGGCAAATGGGCGCTTCCTCTTATGAATGAAAGTATATTGCTGGTAGAAATACACCTAATTCTGTTTTTACTCGGTAGATTGGTTCCAGAAAAAACTGTGTAAAAAAAGACATTGATCGTATGAAAAAATAGGTGATTGGTTCCTAACCTCTAAAACCTATTCAAATAAGTGAAAAACAAGGATTTGTTAAGAACAAGTATTCATGTTTATTTAATTAAATCACATATACAAAATTTATTTTTACAAGAATAGTTATGAAAGATAAAAAAGATATGCACAATAGTTTTCAAAATGACATGAATTAAATGTATGGTAAGTTCAGCAACTAAAAATAATTATGTTAAACAGCTAGGTGGTTAACGAAAAGAAAAGGTTATTCAATTTTTAAGGTAAAAAAAGAAAAAAAAAAGTGATAATCATAAATACAGGAACATAAATTTAGTTGCTGTCATCATGAATTACTCGCATCCTATTGCTTCGAACGCGTATACAATCACTATCTTCTTCTTCTTAATTGGCGCCATAACCGCTTACGCGATTTTGGCCGAGTTTAACAAAGCGCGCCAGTCGTTTCTTTCTCGTGCTAACCGGCGCCAGTTGGACAGACCAAGTGAAGCCAAATCCTTCACCACCTGATCTTTCCAACGCAGACGAGGCCTTCCTCTTCCTCTGCTACCATCAGCTGGTACCGCATGGAATACTTTCAGAGCCGGATCGTTTCTATCCATTCGGACGACATGACCCAGCCAGCGTAGCCGCTGGATCTTTATTCGCTGCGCTATGTCTATGTCGTCGTAAAGCTCATACAGCGCATCGTTCCATCGTCTGCGATATTTGCCGTTACCAACATGCAAAGAGTTAAAAATCATGCGCAGAATCTTCCTCTCAAACAGTCCGAGCGTCGCTTCATTGGATGTTGTCATCGTCCAAGCTTCTGCGCCATACGATAGGACGGGCATGGTGAGAACCTTGTAGAGTGTTAGGTTTGTTCGTCGAGAGAGGACTTTACTGCACTTAGTCCAAAGTAGCACTTGTTGGCAAGAGAGATGCTGCGTTGGATTTCAAGGCTGACATTGTTATCCGCGTTAATGCTGCTTCCTAAATACGCAAAGTCTTTTACAACCTCAAACTTATAACCGTCAACAGTGACGTGGGTGCCGATACGCGAGTGCGCCGACTGTTTGTTTGAAGACAGGAGGTACTTCGGTTTGTCTTCGTTCACCACCAGACCCATTCGTTATGCATCTTTACCCAGTTTGCAGAAGGCAGAACTAACAGCGCGGTTGTTAAGGCCGATGATGTCAATTTCATCGGCATACGCCAACAATTGTACGCTCTTATAAAATATTGTGTCTACGCTCGCTAGAACCTTATAGGCGATATTTAGTAGACTAATCCCGCGGTAATTGGCACAAATTGCGGGATCGCCCTTCTTATAGATTGGGCAGAGCACACTTAAATTCCAATCGGCAGGCATACTTTCATCCGACCATATTTTGCATAGGAACTGATGCATGCACCTTACCAGCTCCTCGCCGCCATGTTTAAATAGCTCAGCTGGCAGTCCGTCGGCTCCCGTGGCTTTGTTGTTTTTTAGCCGCGTTATCGCTATTCTCACCACGTCATGATCGGGTATCAGAACGACAATTACGTCGTTAACGATTGGGTATGGGGACCTTCACATTCTCTGTGACAGGTTCGAGAAGGGTTCCCTCCATAATTTAAGATTGCTCTGTACGTCAGTCACCAGATCGCAGTCTTAGTTCTTACAGGAAAACGCCCCGGTCTTAAAACCTTTTGTAAGCCGTCGAACTTTCTGGTAGAATTTTCGGGCGTTGTTCTTATTGGCCAGCATCTCAAGCTCCTCGCACTCATGTATTTCGGCCTCTCGTTTCTTCTTTCGGATAATACGTCTCTCTTCTTTTTTTATGTCTCTGTAGCGATCCCACTTGGCTCGCGTTGCGCCCGATCGCAGCGTGACTCTATAGGCGGCATCCTTTCTTTCTGCGGCAGCATGACATTCCTCGTCGTACCAACTGTTTTTTCGGGCTCGCCGGTATCCGATTTCTTCTTCGGCGGCGGTACGTAGAGAAAGAGAAATGCTGTTCCATTGTTCGTGGATGCCGGTTTGTTGGGCAGCACTCTGAGAGTAGGAGTGAGAGTCGAGTGGCGAATCTTCTGGCTGTCTGTCGTGATTGCAGCTTTTCGATGTTGAACATTGTTTGCGTAGGTAGACGTACGTTTTTTGCTGCTCAGAGGCGTGTGCGCAGTTTGGCTGCAACAAGGTAATGATCCGAGTCGATGTTAGCTCCTCGGATCGTACGTACATCCAATGCACTAGAAACGTGTCTTCCATCTATCACAACATGATCGATCTGGTTCCGTTACCGGATGATTCGTTGTTCAGGCTGAATTTTCCGACTGGGGGTCCAAAAATTCCCTCCTTGCCCAGCCTGGCGTTGAAGTCGCCGAGCTCGATTTTTATGTCGGGGCAGCGCTCATAGTAACGTTCCAAGCAGTCGTAGAAGGAATCTTTGGTCGCATCGTCCTTCTCTTCCGTCGGGGCGTGGGCGCGAATAAGCGATATGTTCAAAAAATGGGCTTTGACGCGGGTTGTTGCGAGACGTCTCTATCCCACAACAAATCCAACACCGAATTTGCGCTCCTTTACATGGCAGTTGTAGTAGACGTCACAAGGTCCTACGCTTTTCTTGCCTTGTCCCTTCTATCGCATCTCTTGAACGGCAGTGATGTCAGCCTTTACTCTCACGAGGATATCAACCAGGCGGGCAGTGGCACCTTCCCCATTAAGGGATCATTCCAGGTGCATGCCCTCAAATCGCAATTCTTATTTCGCTTGCAGCGGTCGTCGTCAGTATATGGAGGTTTCATCCGAGGCTTTTTTAATCTTTTCATTGGGGGGGAGTTTTAATTGGCGTGCCCCAAACCCAATGCACAACCCAGGATAGCTGGAATGCTATGCGTTCTCACGTTAGTTCACTCCCGAACGGGTGTTCGGAAGCTACCCAGAGGATACGTGGGCTAATCCTGTTGTGAGCTGCTTGAACCATATGCAGAAGAATCGTCCTGGCCACTCCCAAGTGAATAGCGATCAGTAACTTTCCCCACTTGCGTGGACTTCTACATATGGAACCATCCTCCAATCCTACAATCACTATCATCGCTGGAATAATTTTGAACTGGTCTTTCTCTTGCTCGTTTATCATCTACATTTTTAACAATGAAGTCTGTTATGAGCCGTTGTTCACCAATTCTTGCTACCTCTTTGTAAAATTCTTTGTAACGAGCCATACAAGAATTCAGCTCACGTTGGAATTGTGCAGCTCTTTCGACATTGGGATCATTTGTGATGAAATGGTGTTCGAAATTATTTGCAAGTTGAAGTCCTCCTTAAATTTAATTTGCAGTTAATTTTACAGGTTCTTCACTATCTCTGTTTTCTATAGAATCAGCATTCTGTGAGGCAAAATGCAATATTTCCACTTCGCTAGGAACTTTATCAATCATCAGTTCATCAATGTCATCGAATACCATGTCATCAAAACCCTCCCCACCAAATGTGTGTGCCAAATCAATTATATTGAGATATTCTTTTGTTTTTGGATCCACAGGATTTTTACTTTTTACACATTCTGGCCAAATTGCTCTCCAACATCCGTTTAAGGTTGATGGTCGTAAATCTTATAATGCTTATAATGCAGCATGTTTAACGCAATCTTTAATACAAAACTTTTTCCAAGCATCAATTACTATAAGATTTTTATCCTTATCCACAGTATCCAAAATGTACTGGAGTGTTCTTTTAATGTAACTAGTAAGTTTTAAATGTTGCGATAATTTCTTGGTCCAGTGGTTGGGTTAGGGATGTGGTATTCGGTGGCAGGAACAAAAATTGTACATTTTCATGTTCGAACTGAGGATGCCCGCGTGTATTGTCTACCAACAGAAGAACTTTAAATTCTAAGCCTTTTTCATTCATATATTTTCTAGTTTCTGGTACAAAATATTTAATGAACCATTCTGTGAAAACTGTAGTTGTATGATGAAGACTTAACAGATAGTTTTGTTTAAAAAATCACCGATTGCCTAATTGAAATTTAATTTTTTTATAGTTCTTATTGTGGCTTCATTTAAACCGAACATTTTGCCAAGAAATGTTGAGCCTTCTCCATTTCGAAGGTTATCTAAAATTTCAATTTTGGTTTCCAAAGAAATTGCTTTAGGTTTTAGTTTTGTATTTGACATTTTTTTAGGGATACATAAAATATTTAACAAAATTAAAACATATAAATAACTGAATAATATTTTTTGGCTTACCTTTTATCTTAGTACGTTAAATTTAATGTAATATTGGCCTAATTAGCCAATAAAAAATGTCTTTACCAAACACGTCTGATTGCATTGATAATGCACAAAATATTAACACATTTCAATTGCTCTAACCAGTAAATTTGCTTGTATGCACAAAAAGGGAATTCCCCTAAATTTGTGATATGAACATATTTCGCAAAAATTAAATTTGAAAAAATTTAAGCACAAAAAATGTTATATCGTGCTAAAGGAGTAAAATCGGGTAAAAAAATTAAAAATATTTTATTATCACACCGTGTTATATCAAATCTCCATCGTTCAGTCGTTAGCAAGCCAGCAACGAATAAAACCAAGTTTGTCCGCGGCGCTTAAATTTCCTACTGGGCTGCTCCCATTCTCTCGTTCTCACTTATACACTCACATTTTTCATTCTGGACAGCACTGATATAAACTCTCCCTCTCATTTCTCTCCGGCAGCCATATTAATTCGACACACACCATCTTTTCGTCGACTTCAAAGCTGCATTCGACAGTACGGAAAGGAGTTACCTGTATGCCGCGATGTCTGAATTTGGTATCCCTGCAAAACTAATACGGCTATGTAAGATGACGTTGCTCAACACCAGCAGCGCCGTCAGAATTGGGAAGGACCTCTCCGAGCCGTTTGATACCAAACGAGGTTTCAGACAGGGTGACTCGCTGTCGTGTGACTTCTTTAACCTAATGTTGGAGAGCATCGTACGAGCCGCAGAACTTAATCGCTCAGGCACAATATTTTATAAGAGCGTACAATTGCTGGCGTATGCCGATGATATCGATATCATCGGCCTTAACAACCGCGCTGTTAGTTCTGTCTTCTCCAAACTGGATAAAGAGGCAAAGCGAATGGGTCTGGTGGTGAACGAGGACAAAACGAAGTACCTCCTGTCTTCAAACAAACAGTCGGCGCACTCGCGTATCGGCACCCACGTCACTGTAGACAGTTATAATTTCGAGGTTGTAAAAGACTTCGTCTATTTAGGAACCAGCATTAACACCGATAATAATGTCAGCCTTGAAATCCAACGTAGAATCTCTCTTGCCAACAAGTGCTACTTTGGACTAAGTAGGCAATTGAACAGTAAAGTCCTCTCTCGACGAACAAAACTAACACTCTACAAGACTCTCATCATGCCCGTCCTAACGTATGGCGCAGAAGCTTGGACGATGACAACATCGGATGAAGCGACGCTTGGAGTGTTCGAGAGAAAGATTCTGCGTAAGATTTTTAGACCTTTGCACGTTGGCAACGGCGAATATCGCAGACGATGGAACGATGAGCTGTATGAGCTTTACGACGACATAGACATAGCGCAGCGAATAAAGATCCAGCGGCTACGTTGGCTGGGTCATGTCGCCCGAATGGATACAAACGCTCCGGCTTTGAAAGTATTCGATGCGGTACCAGCTGGTGGTAGCAGAGGAAGAGGGCGGCCTCCTCTGCGTTGGAAAGATCAGGTGGAGAAGGACTTGGCTTCACTTGGTGTGTCCAACTGGCGCCGGTTAGCACGAGAAAGAAACGACTGGCGCGCTTTGCTAAACTCGGCCAAAATCGCGTAAGCGGTTATCGCGCCAATTAAGAAGAAGAAGAGAAGAAGCCATATTAATTAATTTCCTACTGTTAACTTGTGGTGAAGTAATTTCTGAATTTAATTTCTTATCCATGTTTTGTTAGAGCTCAAAATGAGGAACGGGCCGGGACTGCGCCTTCTCTATGAATTTACGTTCTCTGGCTGGTGTTCCACGGGGTAGCGTTCTAGGTCCTATTTTATACATATTATATACTGACAAGCCAACAAAGACAACGTCTATACTACGAAGGCATATATCGATGGTTTTCGAGAAAAGCGACACAACTCAAAATTAACTCCAATTCGGAGTTTTGCCGTTAAAAGCAAAAATCAACTACAGAGTTTATATATTTTTATCTGGAAAAGCGTCATACGCGAATCTTGAAGCAATTCTGAGAGATGGCGCTAGTCTCGTTTTGTCAGGTGATCGAATTAGCGCGTCACTTATCTAGAAAACTGACCCAATTCAGTATTTTGTATTTTTGAGTTGTGTCACTTTTCTCGAAAACCATCGATATGTCGATGCAATAGAAACATGGCTTAAAAACGTGCTATTATACCACAATAAAATGAAATAAAATAAATTGGATTTCACTTCGATAGAAGATTCACATGGCAGAATCAATAAAGGAAGTAACTAATATCAAGCTTAAAATGAGAAACCTATATTGGATGCTTAGTTCGAAATCAGCATTACCTCTAGAGTACAAAGTGCTACTGTATAAAGCCATGCTAAAACCAATATGGACATTTGGTATAGAAATATGGGAAACTGCTACGCCTTCAAATATCGAAAAACTTCAGAGAATGCAATCTAAAGTCTTGCGGATAACTACTGAAGCTCAATGGTATACAAAGAACGCTTACATTCACAGAGGCATATGCATACCTCGTGTAGCCGATGAAATGTACGGTTGAACAAAAAGTACTTACGACAAAAACTTAAAGACCATCCCAGTCAACTAGCCCGAAATCTACTTCTAAATGAAGGTCACACAAGATTGATAACACGAAAAATATAAGTATAAATAAATATATGTATTGTGTGTATTGCGATTTTTTAATATAACTTAAAAAGTGGATAACAAACAACAAATTGTGAAACAGCGAACAGAATAAGTTAAAGCAGATAACCTTTAATCTTTGTAAAATATCTCAAACTCAAAATCAATTCCCTTATCTACGCTTTTCAACCATAAAATATTTACGCATATACAAATTTACAGGCATAAACCAACACACAGTTTTCAATAAAATTACATGTATGTAAAATGTATTCATATATGTATTTACAAGATTAATTGAAAGTGGAAGCCGAAAAAGATATACGAGGTTTTAGAAAATTCTAAACACTCACTTTAATTTAAATAATTATAAATATTTCAATCGCGGCATTTTTCCATTAAGCTAAAACGAACTGTTTTCGTCAGTTATTTTTGGCGCGTTTTTTGTAGTTTTAAATGTATTATTTTAATTTTAAATGTGTAAACTAATTATAAGTGTTTTCATTTTAAAATAAACCGCAGAATGTACGTGGCAGAAATATTTAGCGGCGTGTATCTTTCTGGGTATGCATATATAATTAGCTCAACTTTCATATGGAGTTCTAAGTTTCCGAGTGTAGTTATCATATGGCTTTAAGTTTTGAATCAAGCTCCAGTACACTGATTTCGGAAATCTATAAAGATAGCTGAAAGCTGTTTGATCCAGCGAAAATTGGTCTGTGACACATCGTAAAATTTCCAGGATTTTGCTATGTTCAAGATAAAAACAATTTTCTCTATATTCGTATCCATTACACATTGAATTCAAGAAAATATTAGGCCTCTTCTATTCGCCACTTCTCTGCACATTATCTCTCTGCTCGACTAACTTGACGAAAGATTTGCATGCTAATGCAACAACAAAGTTATCAAGCAAGATTCTTCGCTAGTGAGTATGGTTTTACCTCAAAAAACCGGTATAACTCAATATTTTACAACTGTAAATGGCATCTCTTTTCCAGCGTTGCCAAGATATGTTCACTTATACCAGCTGCTTCATCTATACGCAACGTATTAAAAGTACGCTTACATGTGCAGTAATTAACCCTAGAACACACACCCGGGTACAAATGTATCCACTTCAAACTTTGAAGTGTTTCAACTTTTGAACCGCTATAGTTTATTTAGTTAGTTAGCTATAAGATTAGCTATAAGATTATTTAGTTTTGAGTTCAAATTCAAAATTTGAACCAGATCGGACCATTGGCTCAGGAGCTACAGCCTTCCAAACACATTATATACGTAAACACACACCCGGGATACGTTTGTACCCCAATAGTAAAAATCCTCATAATAATCAAAAAAAAACATTTTTATATTATTTTTTTATTTGAAAAATTAAAAATATTCATTTCACACTTTATATTATTGACTTTTATTATAAAAATTATAAAAATGCATCTTATATCTAAGGGAAATCATGGCAAATAGAGCAATTTGTTGATGTGACCGAATGTTCAAGACACATTGGCTTCTTACATTTGGCGCACAGCTTTCTGGTTTTTCTACGGCGTTTTTCCTCTTGTGCGTAACATAAATAGCAAGATCCGGACACAGGTTTTGGCGTGCGCGCTGCGGCAGATGTTGATGCTGCTGTTGACACCATTGATTCCAGCGGTCGGTTGAAATATTCTTCAAAAGCAATTTTAGTCGAAAAATTTCGCGTCACTTGACGATTTATGGCTCTGGCTTCAATAATGGGCGTACACAATGCTTCAGCCAAGCTGCGCAGGATCTGCTTACGCTGGTTGTTTGTTCTCCAAGGCAACATAGGGTTATTCAAATCGTAGACAATGTAGGCTGCAAGAGCTGTAATGTCCAACATGTTGAAGAACATCACTAGTGGTCATCGTTTTGTTTGTGTTGGATATTCCGCAAACATTTGGTCCATTCGATCAACACCACCTTTGGTATGATTATAATATTCAATTATTTCAAGTTTCCCACTGTCAGCTATTTCAGCATCATTATGCATGGTCGAAAGCAAAATTACTGCTTTATTTTTTTTGGGAACATAAGAGCACATTGTCACATTATTTTTGAAGCCAAATGTCGTTGAACCAATTGTCCTGTTTTTGTTCTGCTTCATTTCTTGAGGAATATATGATTTGTTTTTGCGCAAAGTTGCAACGATCGTGAGTTTCCAGGTGAGAAGCAGTTCTGCAACTGGCAAGGTCGTAAAAAAATTGTCCATTGTAATGTTTCGGCCACTTCCTTGGTATTTGGCAGACAAATCCTTCACCACTCGTTCGCCTTGGTTCGTTTCCCTACCAGTTTCTGCTTGGCCAGTATATATTTGTCCATGCAGTGGATATGCATTTGTGGTATCGCAAATCCACCAAACCTTGACACCATATTTAGCAGGTTTTGACGGTATGTACTGCGTAAACCGTGTGCGTCCACGGTAAGGAAATAATTGTTCATCAATCGTCAAGCATGAGCTGGGCTTGTAATGTGCAGCAAGATTATTGTTCATCATCGTGCACAACTCACTGATCGATGCTGCTTTATCAGTTAGTAAGCGTGTTGCACGAGTGTTTTTATCGTCAAATCGCAATATCGAACAGAAACGGTTGACTCCCATTGTGGCGCGATATAAAGGATAGTTTTTGACGCTCCATAAATCTCGAACATGTTCTCCATTGCTATGGTTCGCACCAGTCATAATAAGTATGCCAAAAAATGCATACAGCTCTGTTATTGACACAGGCGTCCATGACTTAGGAGTTGTGTTTGGATGCGCATTGTTGTAAGCATTATAAGTTTCTTTTGCTAACTTATTTGTGTGGCGCATAATTATATCAGCCATTTCAACGTTCATGAAACATTTGAATGTTTGCTCTATTGACAACATTTCAGTGCATCTAGCTGGTCCAGAACGTTCTCTTATAATATTTTGTCTGAGTACCTGACGACTTCCATTTGGTTCTTTCATCCACTCAGTACCATCACGTGCAACAAATTTTTTCGCCACTAGCAGGTAGCTCATTATTTTCTTCTACTTTTTCTTCCTCATAGTCCGCATAATCAGGTAATACTTCTGCGGCACTTTGCGAAACTTCAGCATCGTCATCAGCAATTTCAATATCATTGAATTGAATTTCTTCTTCATCTTCTGAGTCAAAGTCATAGGGAGCGCCATCGTCACAAATTTCATCAAATAAAGATTGTATATATGATTCTCGCTGTTCCTCAGTTAGCCTGCATAATAAAAAAAATTAGTATATGTTTACATTGTTGCTTATTTTAAATTTTTTACCTTCTACATGCTGCACTTGATAAATATTCGTTTCTTCTTGAAGTCATTTCGTATCCAGTTATTTATAGTTTCAGTTATATTTATTTTCACTTATATTTTCACTTCTTACACTTTTGAGCACCAAAACAATAATGGAAATATCAACAGGTAGCATTTATAACAACACCTCGTGTGAAAACAACCCTTGCAGCTGCATATAAAATACAAAAACCAGTTATACCAGTGTATTTGCTACCTATGAACCCATACCTTGCGCGACCTTTTTGCACATATCTTTTGAACCAGGTAGAATATTTCAATGAAATAAAAACCAAAATGTGTATTCGTTGTTACTCTACAAGTATATTATTATAAATTATATTTATTATTATATTAAAATATACATTTAAAAAAAAAATCATAGAAATCGGTTGAATAAGCATTAAAAAAACCGCAAAATAAGGTCCCGGGTGTGTGTTTACGTGGTATTTTCTGGGTGTGTGTTCTAGGGTTAACAATAAATTGACGAAATTAATCTACCCGTTCACATATGGCAGATTACCTGCAAAATTGACAATCATACTGTTTTGAAAGGTTTTTCTTCATAAAAATTACTTAAGTAAAAATTACGATAGTGTAATTTAAAACGATATGAAGAAAAGATAAAGAGAAGGAATAGTTAATTTAATTGCGCAGTCACCGATTAACCGAGCAGTTGTGCCCACAATCGTTCTCTCGTTGACTTTCAATTTTCGTAGTGACATTTCCACGTGTGCTATTTTTTCTTATTTTACTTCGCATAAGTAAGTTTACTTTTCTCTCTTATTTTTTCAAATTTGAAGTTTACAAAAACAAAAGTGTAGTGAGTATTTCAAATAGCGGAAAGCTTCTCCGATCGCTTTGGGGAATCGGTATAGTATACTGTCCGACAGTACACCTAAGCCCCCCAAAGTTAAACGCAAAAAACCCATCATCTCTGAAAACTCTTTCCCGGTATTACCGAAACCAGTGAAAACAATCAACGCAAATTATCCGAAATAAAATATTAGTACCAATTAAAGCTCAGAGAGCATACTTCGCGATGGGAGCCTACTCGAACTAACTAAATCAAATAAAGTAGCTGAAAAATTTCTAAAATGCAAAAATTTCGGTGGTTAATGTCCAGTTTCAATTGACTTACACGCATCGTTAAATACATGCAAATGTACTATCTTTGATCTAAATCTTGCAAACACCGAAGAACAAGAGATTCGTGAAGGTCTTAAATCCCAGGGTGTTGTTGCTGTATATAAATTTAAAAAACTTTGTAACGGATAAAAAGTCCCAACAGGCCGAATCGTTTTGACATTTAACCTTTACAAGGTCCCACGTCACATTGATATCGCTTGGTACTCAGTAAGAGTAGAATAATATTTCCCAACACCAATGCGATGCAGAAATTGCCGACTGCTCGGCCACACTATCAAAAGATGCAACATCAATCGCACTTGTGAGAATTGCAATATGCCCCACTCACAACCTCAAAGTATGTCAACGTACCATGTGTGCAAATTGTCTTGGCTCTCATTCAGCTTCTGACAAACACTGCCCTTTATATTTGCAACAAAAAGAAATACTGAAAATAAAAACACAGAACAAGTGTAATTATAAAGAAGCTTTAACGCCTGTACAAACTCCATAATTTCACACCCATTAACTCTTATGCATCGGTTGCTAGCTCCACACAACCGCAAACAAGTATACTCAACTCATACTCCCTTTCTCTTTCTAACTGTTCAAACAGCTCTGTGAACCCATCGATTCCATCACAAGCCAATCATAACTCTTACTCTAACGGATCCAATAAATCATTCGATTTGATAAAAATACCAATAACAACTAACGGGTGATTTTTTAGCTATTATCTTTTTAAACTGTTGGTTTAAACAGCTGACGCACGTTTCGTGTTTTGTTTCACTGTCAAACATCTTCAGTTTGCTCTATAATTTAACCATGAATCGTCTTACAAACGTACAACGCTTGCAAATCATTGAATTTTATTATAGAAATGCGTGTTCTGTTAAAAAAGTTTATCGCGCGCTTCTTCCACTTTATGGTCAGTTTAATCGACCCACTGAAGCGGCAATTCGAGCTACTGTCACTAAATTTAGAACCAAATTTACATTATTGCACATCAAACCACTAACACGCTTACGTAGAGTGCGAACTGAAGAAAATATCGCAGCTGTATCGGCCAGTGTTAATGATGACCATCAATTATCGATTCGTCGCCGTTCGCAGCAAATGGGCCTCTGTTACTCAACAACGTGGAAAATTTTGCGAAAGCATTTAGGTTTGAAGCCTTTCAAAATACACCTGGTGCAAGAATTGAAGCCGAACGACCTACCGCAACTCAGAATTTTTAGTGAATGGGCTCTTGGAAAGTTGGCCGAAGATCTACTTTTTTATCGAAAAATTGTGTTCAGCGACGAAGCTCATTTTTGGATCAACGGGTACGTAAATAAGCAGAATTGTCGATTTTGGAGTGAAGATCAACCAGAAGAATTGCAAGAGCTACCAATGTATCCAAAAAAGGTCACAGTTTGGTGCGGTTTATGAGCTGGAGGTATCATTGGAACGTATTCCTTCAAATATGCTGCGAATTGTAACGTAATTGTGAATGGTGAGTGTTACCGTGAAATGATATCCAACTTTTTTTTGCCCAAAATGCAGGAACTTAACTTGCATGACATGTGGTTTCAGCAAGACGGTGCCTCATGCCACACAGCACGCTTAACAATGAACTTGTTGGGAGGCGAGTTCGGTGAACATTTTATTTCACGTTCGGGACCTGTCAATTGGCCACCCAGATCGTGCGATGTAACGCCTTTATATAATTTTTTGTGGGGCTATGTTAAAGCTCATGTCTATTTAGACAAGCCTGCTTCAAGTAACGTATTGGAAGACAACGTTAAAGCATTTATATGTGAGATACCGGCCGAAACATTGGAAAGAGTATGCCAAAAATTGGACTAAGCGGATGGACCATTTGAAGCGAAGTCGCGGTCAACATTTGCATGAAATAATCTTCAAACATTAAATTATATGGATTGTACTATCGATTTAAATAAAAAATTTCATGCATTTTTCTGAATTTTACGTGTGTTTTTTGAAAAACTTTCCCATGCTCTTAAAAAATCACCCTTTACAACCCAACAGATCTACAAGCCCTCTTCTCTTCCTTCATTGCTTCAGACAACTCTTTTCCTCTTATTACTCACGTTTCTAATGCAAATTCAAACCTCTCATCTTTTTCTACTCAACAAAAGTATAGTTACTACGTCCACGGTAACTCCCCAATCTCTTTCGATACGTAACTCTATCAATTCAACCCCCAACTTCTCTTTACTCAATAACGAACATAACATTGCTACTATATTATGCTCTTCAAAAAACGCCAACCTAAATCCAATATAAAAACAATCTCTTACAACCATCTCTTATCTTCTTCTTCTTAATTGGCGCGATAACCGCTTACGCGATTTTGGCCGAGATTAACAAAGCGCGCCAGTCGTTTCTTTCTCGTGCTAACCGGCGCCAATTGGACACACCAAGTGAAGCCAAGTCCTTCTCCACCTGATCTTTCCAACGCAGAGGAGACCTTCCTCTTCCTCTGCTACCACCAGCTGGTACCGCATCGAATACTTTCAAAGCCGGAGCGTTTGTATCCATTCGGACGACATGACCCAGCCAACGAAGCCGCTGGATCTTTATTCGCTGCGCTATGCCTATGTCGTCGTAAAGCTCATACAGCTCATCGTTCCATCGTCTACGATATTCGCCGTTGCCAACGTGCAAAGTCCAAGAATCTTACGCAGAATCTTTCTCTCGAACACTCCAAGCGTCGCTTCATCGGATGTTGTCATCGTCCAAGCTTCTGCGCCATACGTTAGGACGGGCATGATGAGAGTCTTGTAGAGTGTTAGTTTTGTTCGTCGAGAGAGGACTTTACTGTTCAATTGCCTACTTAGTCCAAAGTAGCACTTGTTGGCAAGAGAGATTCTACGTTGGATTTCAAGGCTGACATTATTATCGGTGTTAATGCTGGTTCCTAAATACACGAAGTCTTTTACAACCTCAAAATTATAACTATCAACAGTGACGTGGGTGCCGATACGCGAGTGCGCCGACTGTTTGTTTGAAGACAGGAGGTACTTCGTTTTGTCCTCGTTCACCACCAAACCCATTCGCTTTGCCTCTTTATCAAGTTTCTTATGAGCACTTGAAATGTGTAGATTCAAATCTAAGCAACACAGTGGCTACAGAAACTTATAGAGACATCCTCAACAGAGTCCAGGAAGAACCCGTACTATAGGTTATTTTACTCTGAAATAACCTGAATAGTACAATAGGTAACCATTATAAATTTCGATAATGATCCTTAATATTCTTCAATGGAATATGAAGGGATATTTTAACAACTACATAGAATAAGAAACTTTGATCAAAGACCGTAAGCTCTATATTAGTGTTGATTTGGCGTTTGCACTAGACAGGCGTGTTGGTGAATTTTATAAAAATTGGTCTGTGAGACCGACGCGGGTATATGTGTAATTTTTTGTGAAGTTAAAGCAGTTATTTTGTTTTTTGTTTCTTTCTTAGTTTTTTTGCGTTTTACTATTTTGTAGGTACTTTTTAATATTATAATGAATGAAGAGCAAATCAGACTACTTTTGGAGGAAAAAAATTCGACTTCTGATTATGAGGATGAAAATGACAGCGACGTTGAAGACTTTGTTGCAGGAGATGTAGAAAGTTATGATACCGAGCAAGCAGATGATGAAGAAATCGACGAGGAGTTGAATGAGATAGAGGATAGAGAATTTTATCTTGGTAAAGATGGATACACTAGGTGGAATAATGATGCTCCGTCAAATCGTGTAAGACGTCTCGCTAGGAATATAGTCACTCAACTGCCAGGGCCTAGAAAAGCAGCAAAAAACTTGAAGGAAATAGGCGAGGTTTGGAGATTATTTTTTACTGAAGTTGTTATAAATCGTATTGTAAAGTATACTAATGAACATATTGATCTCATAAAACCTAATTTTTCAAGAGAAAGCGACTGTACCTATGTATACAGGCAACATAGAAATCGAAGCCCTTTTAGGCATTTTAATCTTTGCTGGAGTTAGGAGAAATAGTCGCTCCAACGCTAAAGATTTATTCAAAACAGATGGTTCCTCTTCGGAGATATTTCTATATATTAACTATGAGCTGGAATCGATTTTATTTATTAATGCGTTGTCTAAGATTTGACTTTAAAAGCGTAAGTTTTCTTTTTAAGGCAGATTTTTACATGAATTGCGATATGCCATGATTTTTTATTTCAAGACTAAAAACTAATATAATTTATAATTTATGTATTGTCCAAGAAGTGTTTTTAAGTTATTATAACTTATTTTTATTTATGTGAATAAAAAAATATGTTATTGTTTTGTTTTTGTAGTACTTGAGAAAAAATTATCGATTTTTGTTAATCACTTAAAATCAATAAAATAAGTGAATACAAATTTAATGCGTAGTTTTATTTTTTTATTACATCTACGGGATTGAAAAATAATAATTTGTTTTTAGTTTTGTTTGAAAAAACTAATATTTTATGTAGTTTGAACTTTCGGTCTGTTAGACCGTGTGCGGGTATATGTGTTACAAAAATTAACGCGGGTATAGGAAGGTTAAATAGCTGGAGTCCACTATGGGGCTCACCAATGGCCAATCGCACAGGCACTGTAGTCGAAAACTTCATACTTCATTCCAATTTGGCAATTTTAAACAACAATAGCCCAACTCACTTTTCTACACACAAATACTTTACGCACATAGATCTAACAATATGTTCGCCGCAACTACTTCCTCTCTCCTCATGGTTCTCCTTAGATGATCTGCACAACAGCGATCATTTCCCCATAATATGCTCTATCACTCTATCCCCACAAACTCATCTTGCTGCAACAAAACCAAAAAATATAACACATGAAAGGCTAACTGGAATGAGCATCAAGAAATTTTGGTTACGAAGTGCCTACCAGCATTTGATGCCCAAAATATCAACAAAGAAGCAGCCACGATTCAAAAATCCTTGCACGAAGTAGCAAACTCTTCTATTCCATTATCTCACTCCCGCAAAGCTTCAAGGCGAGTCCCTTGGTGGACACCCAAGCTCAACGCTCTGCGAACCGAAAAAGTTTCGGCGTGGAGAACACACAAAAAGTCACGATGTACTTTCACACTTACACTATATAAAAATGTAATGCCAGATTCAACAAAGAAAATCAACTTGCTTATCGTAAGAGTTTTGAAGAATTCGCAAAAAACTTAAACCCAAATTCTTCAACCGGGAGCATTTGGAAAAGATTAAAGACGCTTACAGCGTCAATCCAATAGCCAGATTTTTTCCGACCCATCGGACATCTCCATAGAATTCGCCAGGTACATTTCCAAGGCAACGCTCACATCGAACTTTCCTTCACAATTCATTGACCAATCTAAAAATACTTCGCACGCGCGACCTGCCGACTGCATAGACAGTTTGGCCACTCACCTTGAACATGATATTACCTTCTATGAATTAGAATCAGTTCTTGAAACAATGAAAGGAATTACACCAGGACTTGATGATATAAATTACCAAATGCTGTGTTTCACTCCTGTGATTTTTAAAGAACGTTTGATGAAATATTACAACGCTATATTGAGTTCTAGCATTATTCCCCAAAGCTTTAAAACAGCTGTCGTTGTTCCAATAGCAAAGCCTACTAAAGATCCTGGTTCAATTGCTAACTACAGGCCGATTTCCCTTATTTCGTGTGTCAGTAAAACTATGGGAAAGATAATATCGACAAGGCTAATGTGGTTTCTGAAGGAAAAACATAAAATATCTCCATTTCAAATCGGAGTTAACCCTGGTATAAGCACTCTAGATGTCTTACTCTTCCTCGACCACCACATATCGAAAAATATATCGTCGAGAAACCACACTTCTATTCTTTCCATTGATTTCAATAAGAAGAAGGAAGTTGATGACGCTGTGAGAAAAATGCTAGCTGGCACTAATGAAAATATCGATGTTAGGATCACAAAACCTAATCAACGACAACAAGTACGGGCTTATGTTACTCTCGCTATTGAAAGCGCAGAAAAGCTGCTCAAGCAAACGAATATTAAAATCGGATGGGTTAGTGCAAGGCTGAGAGCTAGCACATCTCTGAAGCGCTGCTACCGGTGCTTCGGTGTCGGACACCTTCAATCAAACTGTAAAGGACCAGACAGAAGCGGAAAAGGTATATGCATCCGATGTGGAGAACCTGGGCACAAAATGAAAGAGTGCACCAAAGAGCCCAAATGCTGCCTATGCACTGATGCCAATCGCAGCGAGACAAAGCATATGCCAGGCTCGGGCAAATGCCCGATGACAAAAGAACATGCCAAGACAAAATAAAATATGATTATACTTCAAGCAAATATGCACAGGAGTAAAAACGCAGACCTGCTAATGGAGCAGATGGTCTTAGAAAAAGGAGTTCAAGCAGTATTGATAAGCGAACAATACGCCCAATCCGAGAAAGCGTGGATCGAAGACGAGTCGGGAACTGCCGCCATCTGGCTGCCTAGGGGCACAAATTTCGTAATAATCGCGAAAGGATCAGGCGATGGTTTCGTCTACGTTCAAAGCAGTCAATTCACAATGATAAGCTGTTATCTTACACCGAACGACAATATA
This sequence comes from Anastrepha fraterculus, assembly GCA_037575425.1. Lineage (NCBI taxonomy): Eukaryota > Metazoa > Arthropoda > Insecta > Diptera > Tephritidae > Anastrepha > Anastrepha fraterculus. The sequence goes on along the minus strand of JAYXIM010005105.1, from coordinate 780,743 downwards.
GATGAATTCACCCGGAAACTGGAAAGTATTAAAGACAAAGCCCTTAGTTTGGAGGGACGACTAATAATAGCGGGAGACTTCAACTCAAAAGCAACCGAATAGGGCTCAGCGACAACGAACTCAAGAGGTAGACGAGTGCTGGACATGGCAGCCAGACTAGGTTTAGTGGTACTCAACACAGGAACAACTACGTACCGAAAGCCAGGTTGTGAAGGCACAACACCCGACATAACCCTAGCATCGGAAAGCATAGTCTCCTTTACTAAAGACTGGAGAGTCCTGGAAGATTACAATGGGAGTGACCATCAATACATCACATTTTGCATTGAAATGGAAAACCAAAGAGTGCGTGAAAATCGAAATAAAAATACACGCAAATGGAACATAAACAAGCTAAACCCAGCGACGCTCCTTGCAACTATTGACGAAAATAAAACGACGATCTGTACGAATAGTACAGCAAAAAGACTAGTCACGACCACAATGCAATGCATTACGATAGGTTGCAACGCATCTATGCCTAAAATAGATAAGAACAAAAAAAGAAATGCTGTATACTGGTGGACACATGAGATCGCAGAGCTTAGAGATATGTGCATCCATAAGCGTAGAAAGTATACTAGAGCCAGAAGATTGGGCCCGGCGATACCGGAATCCGAAGAATACAAAAAGAGTAGAAAAAAATTGAGGAAAGCCATAAGCCAAAGCAAAAAAGACAAATGGGAAGAGCTACGAAACGATCTAAACAATAACCCATGGGGGCTGGGCTACAAAATCGTTATGAAAAAGCTAGGAGCCAAACCCCCTGCTGCTGATATGGAAACCGAAGTGATAAGCAAAATAGTCGACACACTCTTCCCAACACACAGTGCTGAGAGGGAAGAACTCGAGCATGAAGCAACGGAACCTGTCCCATTCACAGAAGAAGAACTAATGGATGCTGCAAAAGCAATGAAATGCAATAAAGCGCCAGGACCTGATGGCATAGTTGCAGAAATATTGAAACTATTGGCAATCGAACGCCCTCTTTTGCTGCTAAACATGTACAACGCATGCCTAAAAGAAGGAATTTTTCCAGAAATATGGAAAAAACAAAAACTGGTACTAATCAGTAAGGGGAAGGGAGACCCAACATTAGCGTCCTCTTATAGACCGTTATGTATGCTGGATAGCGCAGGAAAACTCTTTGAGAAACTGATAAAGCATAGGCTTAGCGAAGCCGTAGAGAACAGTGGCGGCCTCTCCGACAGGCAGCATGGTTTTAGAAGTGGCAGATCCACCTTAGGAGCCATCCAAGATGTAATAGCTAGCGTAGAACATGCCCAGGCGGGTAATCGATACTCCAAACGCTTAGTATTACTAGCCACACTGGATATTAGAAATGCTTTCAACAGTTTAAGATGGAACGACGTAATTGAAGCCTTAAAGGTAACGTTCAGGATCCCGAATAATCTATTGAAGATTATTCGTAGCTATCTCAGTAATCGCTTGCTCTTATACGAAACGCGAGAAGGGTGTAAGACTAAACAAATAACAGCAGGTGCGGCTCAAGGATCAATACTTGGCCCCGAACTCTGGAATATAAGCTACGATGAAATCCTTCGAATAGAGATGCCTGAGGATGTGCATTTAGTGGGATACGCAGATGACATTGCAGCTGTAATAAACGCCCGAAACACCGACGAAGCCAAAAGAAAGTTAAATCAGGTGATGATCCGAGTTCAGACATGGCTAGAAGACCATGGATTAAAGCTGGCCACAGAGAAAACAGAGCTAATCCTTCTAACGAACAGACGTATCCCATTAGAAGTAGACATACAAGTACTTGATGCCACTTTATCCACAAAAAGAGTGGTCAAGTACCTAGGAGTGCAATTAGACACAAGGCTAACCTACTGGGCGCATATAAACCATGCTGCCACAAGAGCTGCCAAAGTAAGCGGCATGTTAAGTAAGCTCATGGCAAACCTTGGAGGTCCAACGCAGAACAAGCGCAAACTTTTAATGGACACGACGAACTCGATTCTCTTATACGGATGCGAAATATGGGCAGATTCGCTTAAGGTGCAATGCCGGCGAAAAATTCTGCAATCTGTGCAACGCACCTGTGCTCTCAGAGTGGCTTCGTCATACAGAACAGTATCTGAAGCAGCGGTGTTAGTTATCAGCGGAACCATCCCTTTAGATATTCTAGCACAAGAGCGTAAACGGAGATGGGAGGCAAGAACCACAGGAATCCCAGTACCATACTTCTCCGATAATAGAGTTCAAACACTCATACTTTGGCAAGCAAGATGGAACTCTGAGAGGTATGGTAGGTGGACAGCGAGACTAATACCCAATCTAAAAAAGTGGGTAGAAAGAAAGCCCGGTGAGGTTAACTATTACCTCACACAGTTTTTGTCCGGACATGGGTCCTTTCGTAAGTATCTGTGGCGAATGGGAAAAGTGAGCCAACCAAACTGCATATATGGAGATAATGAGTATGATGATGCGGAACACACCTTCTTTAAATGCGAGAGGTGGAACGTAGAGAGAACAGGTCTGCAGCGAGCTATTGGTGTATTTACACCTGAAGAAATTATTGAGAAAATGATGATAGACGAAGAAAAATGGAATGCTGTCGCAAATTTTGTGGAGGATATTATCCGAAGAAAGAAGCGTGAAATGGAAACTTATGTTGAAGAGCATTGAGCATAGGTTTCTCAAAACAGGCGACCCTGGACGCAGGGTGAGTAAGTAAGTGTCCTTTTTAGGACGCCGTCTTGGCCCTCTACCTCGAAGCAATGCGGAAGCAGTCCCGGGGTGGAGGGAAAAATCCAAGAGAAGAGGAGGGATATTTTTAGTGGAATCACCACACACGTAGTAGCGACGGTTACTATATGGTGCGAAGGCATTTTTAACCCAACCTCACCGCCAAAAAAAAAAAAAAAAATTGATTTCAATAAAGTTACAAGAATATAAGGTTGGCCCGAATATAAGGTTCTCCTTCCTCAGCAACAGAAAATTCCGGTGTAAAATTAATAATATTTTATCACCAATATTTCCGTTAGAGAATGGTATCCCCCAGGGGTCACCTCTTCCAGTTACACTATTTCTGATAGCATTCGATGATGTAAGCCGATTGCTTAGCCAACAACATAACGTAAAGCATTGCCTACATATGTATATGCCGATGGCTTATATATATTTTGCAGTCACAAAAACACAACGAAAATCCCAGATACTTTCAATAACGCTCTAAATGAAAATTGAAAGTTGGAGTGAATACTCTGGCGCTGGCTTTTGTTTGAGCTTAGATATTTAATGATATTAAGCCTGGTAGCTAATACATATCTTAAATTAGTACAGTGGACCTTAAAACTATGTTTGTTGTCAAATATAACACCGAGTATGTTTAGAGTAGTTACATTTGGAATTCTAAAATTTATACGGTTTATATTAGAGGTCTTATAGCTATGTTTTTTGCAAATATGTAGGTGCTTTCATTTCTCTGATGAAATGGCTGGTCTGAGTCTCCTTTGCTGTAACAAACAGTAATGGCGACACTGTCACCTGTGGACTCCTGCCGAACTATGCAACCATATTTGACGCGGAACTCCAGGGAATATTATCAGTTTTGTCTGTGTCTAAAGGCATCAATAAAAAACACTGATATGCACGTCTATGTGTCTTTAAAGCTGTCTGTCAAACATCAACTACTAATTCGTCTTTCACCAAAAGTAAAACTCATGTGGGTATCTAGCCATGCAGGTATTACAGGTAACGAATATGCCGACAAGGCAGCAAAACGTGCTTTAAAATTGTGTCTCCACTACCGCATGCCATTCGGACAAAAATCCATCAAAAATATATTCTCCAAAGCTATTGGTTCACGGCAAGAGTGTGATTGGTCCAGTTATAAACACCAATACCAAGAAGTGAATCTTCATGTGAACGGGATCATCTTACCAACAAACACATCAACCTGGATGAATAAATGTTTTATACGCCTAAGGTTAGGCCACTGCCTTCTAACACATGAATACCTTTTGAAAAATTCTCAACCACCTTCATGTATCATACTTTCTCCAACAAATCTGATCTAAGTGTACGTCATATTTTGCTTAGTTGCACCGCAATCTCCCATCTAAGCACGCAATATTTTGCAAATAAAAACCCAATTGAAATTCTCTCCAATGCAACAGAAACCAACGTAAAACTCATTTTCAACTTTTTAAAACATTTGAACATGGCGTATCTATCAGGTCAGGCCATAAGTTCGTGCGTTTTTTAAAGGTGGTTTTAAAATTGATAAAAAAGATGTTAAAAGTATTTTTTAATCAATAATATATTTTCCTTCATTATTTACAATGTCTTCCCAACGTTTAGGCAAATTTTTAATTCCCTGCTCAAAAAATTGTTTGTCCTTGGAGCCAAAATACGCTTCGATATCCCTTTTTATAGCTTCTTTTGAGGAATAGTTCTTGTTACTGATATGGGATTGAAGTCCATGGAAAAGGTGATAATCACAAGGTGCAATATCAGGAGAGTATGGTGGATGCGGCATTAGCTCCCATCCGAGCTCGTTCAGCTTGCCTAATGTTTGCCTTGCGGTATGAGGTCTTGCATTGTTGAGGTGAAACAAAACTTTGCGCCTATTCACTAAAGCCGATCGATTTTTGTTAAGTGCTTTATTCAGGTTTGATAGCTGATGAGAATAATAATCAGCAGCTATCGTCTGGTTTGGTTCCAGAAGTTCATAATAAACATTACGGGCCATATCCCACCAAATAGACAGGAGATTCTTCTTGGGGTGAAGGTCATGTTTAGGGTTCGGTTCTGGTGTTTCATCTTTATCTAACCATTGGCGTTTGCGAACAGGATTATTGTAAAGGACCCGTTTTTCATCACCAGTAGCGATACGGTTCAAAAAAATTTCATTTTCAAGCCGTTGCAGCAGCTGAAAACACACATTCACTCTCTGCTGAAGGGTTGCGACGGAAAGTCAATGCGGAACTCATTTTCCCAGCTTTGAAACCTTTCCCAACTGAACCAGGTTCCTGTGAACTTTTCCATGCGATGAATTTAACCTCTGAGCTATCATATCGACTGTCAAATTTGGCTCAGCTTCCACGAATTCGAGCAAGGCATCGGAGTTAAAGACTTCAGGTCGACCAGCGCGCGGGCATCCTCTACGTCGCAGTTACCACTTCGGAATTTTGAAAACCACTTTTGCCCAGTTCTATGCCAAAATATGCCTCTTATACGCGTTCGAAGATTCCATATTATTTTTTAACAGCACGTGCTCCTATTCGTGATTAAAATCACTTGTTGAATGCACAATATATCAAAGAAAATATAAATAGCTCCCTTGAGGGAGCCTGTTATCCCTAGAGGGCGCGTCCGCAGGTGGTGAATAGGGGAACACCTCCCAGATATGAAAAGTAGGAGAGTAGGTCTCCCGCGAACCACACAGGCCGAAGACGTGAACTTCGTTAAAAAAACTCCCTCAACCCAAGGTGGGATGCGACCCGTGCCTATTGGGTGGGTTTGGCAGCAGGGGGACTAAATAAGGCTGTCTTCGAACGGAGCCCTCCTGATATCAGGCCGCCTCAGGTTGTAACGGTGGCCTTGCCATGTTATGGGGCGCTGCCATGGTCGACCGGTTATTTCCCCTAATTCCTCTTTGGTCACCGCGCATGGCGACATGCGCAGCTCCCTGGGCGTGGCAGGTGACCGTACGATCCAGGAAAAAAAATTTAAATCAAACAAAAAACAAAAATCGGATAGTGTCGAAAAATAGACGGACAAAGTGACGGGAAGACAGGCAAACGCATTCACAGCACAGGACAGACAAATGAAAACACATACTAAGCGACAGGACAAACAATCGCTCACCCATGACAAACTGAGGATCGGATCTTCCTCGGGGGATGAGCTCCTGGCCTCTAGCCAGGAAACAGTTGAGGCTAACGATGTGGGCCACAGCACGCCAACAACTATAAATGAACCGAAAACATCCGCTAAAGCCATGGGGCAAAAGCGCGTTAATAAAGGGCCATCAAGGTATAAGCTCTACCAGAGGTCTCTCGCTATCCTTGGCAGGATTCGTAAGAACGAGACCGGAGGTAAAGCTCATCCCAAAGATGAGACTGACAAGGCAAGATGTCAAAGGGTGGTGTACGAATACCTGGTACTCCAAACCGCCCGAAAGACAGAAGCCAAAAAACGTAACCGTTCGCAAGACGAAAACAAGAGGGCAACAAAGAAGCACAAGATCTCAGATCAGGGTGCGGTTGTCTCCAAACTTACCAAACAAATCAGTGAGGTGGCACGAGACCATCTTCAAATGGCACTGGTGGACGAAACTTCCAACCACGGCAAACCTGTTCTTGTTAAATGGTCGGAGATTGAGGCACGGTTATCTCGCATAATCGTCGACCATGTCATGGTGAACCCGGAGGGTCAATCGTCAGGATTTGACTCGGTGGAAGTGGTTCGCGGTTGCCGGGTAATCAAATGTGATGACCAGTACTAATTGCAATTCGTGACAAACGCGATTTGCGAAATTCATAACAGCTGGGAGGGCTTGAGGCTCAAGCTCATTCCAGCCATCGAGATACCACGAAGGCCGAGGGATCGCATATGGATACCAAACATGGAGTTTGAAGCCAAATCAAATAATTCCCCATCTCCAGGCTCACAACCGCTCAGTGCCGATGACCGATTGGTCGATCATCAAAGCGGAGACTCCGCAGAAGCACAGCGTGTCGTTCCTTCTTCAAAACACAGAAGAGAGTCTTGAACCACTGCCAAAAGCGGAACAGGATGAGGTCGACGGCACCTGCGAACTGCTGACTAGCATGCTGGTTCAATTGCTAACTACAGGCCGATTTCCCTTATTTCGTGTGTCAGTAAAACTATGGAAAAGATAATATCGACAAGGCCAATGTGGTTTCTGGAAGAAAAACCATAAAATATCTCCATTTCAAATTGGAGTTAAACCTGGTATAAGCACTCTAGATGTCTTACTCTTCCTCGACCACCACATATCGAAAAATATATCGCCGAGAAACCACACTTCTATTCTTTCCATTGATATCACTAAAGTTACAAGAATAGAAGCTTGGCCCGAATATATTTACCTTCAATAAGTCCTTCCTCAGCAACAGAAAATTCCGGTGTAAAATTAATAATACTTTATCACCAATATTTCCGTTAGAGAATGGTATCCCCCAGGGATCACCTCTCTCAGTTACACTATTTCTGATAGCATTCGATGATATAAGTCGATTGCTTAGCCAACAACATAACGTAAAGCATTGCCTACATATGTATATGCCGATGGCTTATATATATTTTGCAGTCAAAAAACACAACAAAAATCCAAGATACTTTCAATAACGCTCTAAATGCCATTGAAAGTTGGAGTGAATACTCTGGTGCTGGCATTTCATCAGAGAAATGCAAGCACCTACATATTTGCAAAAAACATAGCTTAAAATTCGAAATGTAACTACTCGAAACATACCTCGGTGTTATATTTGACAACAAACATAGCTTTAAGGCCCACTGTACTAATTTAAGATATGTATTAGCTACCAGGCTTAATATCATTAAATATCTTAGCTCAAACAAAAGTTTCGCACTCACAAATACTCTTCTTAGAGTCACCAGGCTAACGTTACAGAGCAAAATCGATAACGGAGTACAAGTATATGGTAAATGCAGCAAAGACACCCTTAACAAGAACAAGGCGCTTTTTAGCATGGAAGTAAGGCAAAGCCAGGACCTCCACCCAGCTGGTCGGATGCGGGATGGTTTCAATCCCGCGTCAAACTAATAAGGTGCGCTGATCAGCGATCCGTGGACCTTTACACACTGGCGATTAATGGCAGAGGGAACCTTGGCCGGGGCCCGCCTTGATGTCGTCCCTCGAGAAGACATCCCCAATCGGCCAAGACCGAGAGCCTGGATACCAGACTTCCATACTGACCCAGAGGAAGTACTGGAACTGATTAAACTAGGCAACCCTGAGTTACCTACAAGCGACTGGAAGGTAGCCAAGATTGACGAAGTGGATGGCAAGAGAAGACTAGCAGTGATAATCCTAAACGAGGAATCATTAGACCCACTCGCCAAAAGCAAATGGAAGATAAACTATGGCTTTCAAGCCTAACTCTCCATGTCTACAGAGAGGATGTAGCCAGTAAGAACACCTCCACAGAAAATACGTCCACATCTGCAGAGGCGAACGAGGTTGTCACAGTCAACGATGAGATGGCATCCAATTCCGGCATGGTTGGTGAACTCTTTGAAAGGGTTACTTTAGAGGATATGGGGGAGTATTCTGATCTCTCCGCTATGGAGGATGAGGAGTCTCTCCCCTCTACATTGTTTACAAACTATTTTGCACCAGTGAACATATACTACATAAAGAAATTCAGCTTCTTAAGGGGACCATCCAGATCATATACTACATAAAGAAATTCTGCTTCTATTGGTTCACGGCAAGAATGTGATTGGTCCAGTTATAAACACCAATACCAAGAAGTGAATCTTCATGTGAACGGGATCATCTTACCAACAAACACATCAACCTGGATGAATAAATGTTTTATACGCCTAAGGTTAGGCCACTGCCTTCTAACACATGAATACCTTTTGAAAAATTCTCAACCACCTTCATGTATCATACTTTCTCCAACAAATCTGATCTAAGTGTACGTCATATTTTGCTAAGTTGCACCGCAATCTCCCATCTACGCACGCAATATTTTGCAAATAAAAACCCAATTGAAATTCTCTCCAATGCAACAGAAACCAACGTAAAACTCATTTTCAACTTTTTAAAACATTTGAACATGGCGTATCTATCAGGTCAGGCCATAAGTTCGTGCGTTTTTTAAAGGTGGTTTTAAAATTGATAAAAAAGATGTTAAAAGTATTTATTAATCAATAATATATTTTCCTTCATTATTTACAATGTCTTCCCAACGTTTAGGCAAATTTTTAATTCCCTGCTCAAAAAATTGTTTGTCCTTGGAGCCAAAATACGCTTCGATATCCCTTTTTATAGCTTCTTTTGAGGAATAGTTCTTGTTACTGATATGGGATTGAAGTCCATGGAAAAGGTGATAATCACAAGGTGCAATATCAGGAGAGTATGGTGGATGCGGCATTAGCTCCCATCCGAGCTCGTTCAGCTTGGCTAATGTTTGCCTTGCGGTGTGAGGTCTTGCATTGTCGAGGTGAAACAAAACTTTGCGTCTATTCACTAAAGCCGATCGATTTTTGTTAAGTGCTTTATTCAGGTTTGATAGCTGATGAGAATAATAATCAGCAGTTATCGTCTGGTTTGGTTCCAGAAGTTCATAGTAAACAATACCGGCCATATCCCAGCAAACAGACAGGAGAATCTTCTTGGGGTGAAGGTCATGTTTAGGGTTCGGTTCTGGTGTTTCATCTTTATCTAACCATTGGCGTTTGCGAACAGGATTATTGTAAAGGACCCGTTTTTCATCACCAGTAACGATACGGTTCAAAAAAATTTCATTTTCAAGCCGTTGCAGCAGCTGAAAACACACATTCACTCTCTGCTGAAGGTTTGCGACGGAAAGTCGATGCGGAACTCATTTTCCCAGCTTTGAAACCTTTCCCAACTGAACCAGTTGCCTGTGAACTGTTCCATGCGATGAATTTAACCTCTGAGCTATCATATCGACTGTCAGATTTGGCTCAGCTTCCACGAATTCGAGCAAGGCATCGGAGTTAAAGACTTCAGGACGACCAGCGCGCGGGCATCCTCCACGTCGCAGTTACCACTTCGGAATTTTGAAAACCACTTTTGCCCAGTTCTTGCACTCACTTTTATAAAAAAATACAAAATATGCCTCTTATGCGCGTTCGAAGATTCCATATTATTTTTTAACAGCACGTGCTCCTATTCGTGATTAAAATCACTTGTTGAATGCACAATATATCAAAGAAAATATAAATAGCTCCCTTGAGGGAGCCTGTTATCCCTAGAGGGCGCGTCCGCAGGTGGTGAATAGGGGAACACCTCCCAGATATGAAAAGTAGGAGAGTAGGTCTCCCGCGAACCACACAGGCCGAAGACGTGAACTTCGTTAAAAAAAACTCCCTCAACCCAAGGTGTGATGCGACCCGTGCCTATTGGGTGGGTTTGGCAGCAGGGGGACTAAATAAGGCTGTCTTCGAACGGAGCCCTCCTGATATCAGGCCGCCTCAGGTTGTAACGGTGGCCTTGCCATGTTATGGGGCGCTGCCATGGTCGACCGGTTATTTCCCCTAATTCCTCTTTGGTCACCGCGCATGGCGACATGCGCAGCTCCCTGGGCGTGGCAGGTGACCGTACGATCCAGGAAAAAAAATTTAAATCAAACAAAAAACAAAAATCGGATAGTGTCGAAAAATAGACGGACAAAGTGACGGGAAGACAGGCAAACGCATTCACAGCACAGGACAGACAAATGGAAACACATACTAAGCGCCAGGACAAACAATCGCTCACCCATGACAAACTGAGGATCGGATCTTCCTCGGGGGATGAGCTTCTGGCCTCTAGCCAGGAAACAGTTGAGGCTAACGATGTGGGCCACAGCACGCCAACAACTATAAAGGAACCGAAAACATCCGCTAAAGCCATGGGGCAAAAGCGCGTTAATAAAGGGCCATCAAGGTATAAGCTCTACCAGAGGGCTCTCGCTATCCTTGGCAGGATTCGTAAGAACGAGACCGGAGGTAAATCTCATCCCAAAGATGAGACTGACAAGGCAAGATGTCAAAAGGTGGTGGACGAATACCTGGTATTCCAAACCGCCCGAAAGATAGAAGCCAAAAAACGTAACCGTTCGCAAGACGAAAACAAGAGGGCAACAAAGAAGCACAAGATCTCAGATCAGGGTGCGGTTGTCTCCAAACTTACCAAACAATTCAGTGAGGTGGCACGAGACCATCTTCAAATGGCACTGGTGGACGAAACTTTCAACCACGGCAAACCTGTGCTTGTCAAATGGTCGGAGATTGAGGCAAGGTTGTCTCGCATAATCATCGACCATATCATGGTGAACCCGGAGGGTCAATCGTCAGGATTCGACTCGGTGGAAGTGGTTCGCGGTTGCCGGGTAATCAAATGTGATGACCAGTACTAATTGCATTTCCTGACAAACGCGATTGGCGAAATTCATAACAGCTGGGAGGGCTTGAGGCTCAAGCTCATTCCAGCCATCGAGATACCACGAAGGCCGAGGGCTCGCATATGGATACCAAATATGGAGTATGAAGCCAATCAATTAATTCCCCATCTCCAGGCTCACAACCGCTCAGTGCCGATGACCGGTTGGTCGATCATCAAAGCGGAGATTCCGCAGAAGCACAGCGTGTCGTTTCTTCTTCAAATCACACAAGAGAGTCTGAACCACTGCGAAAAGTGGAAAATAAATTTGGGTTTGGCATACGAAGGCCCAGCTGAAGATATTCCGTTCTGCGAGTTCGGAGGAGGAGCAGGATGAGGTAGACGGCACCAGCGAACTGCTGACTGGCATTCAGTTAAATGGCGCTTAACCTGGGAAAACAAACCAGCAAAAGATGGATTTAAAGTTTGTCCAAATTAACCTACATCATTCACAGACTGCAACGGGCAACCTAATCGTTCTGCAAGGGGAGGAGAACCTTGACATAGCCCAGTATAGCAATCCAGGAACCCTGGGTGCGAGGTGAAGGGGTTCGCGGGAAGAAACTACAATATGTTCTATAAGCGAACTCAAGGTAATCCAAGATCATGTATTGTAGCAAAAAACACTTAAGCATATTTTAATTCCCATCATACAGTTCACAGGATATGACGGCCGTTGAGGTGGAAGCCGCTGACGGTGTCAGCATCACACTTGCATCCATCTATATGGCACAAGATCGGCCAGCACCGCCCGAGGAGGCTTGTAGGCTTGTGCTTGAAGGAACCAGAAACAAAATCCTGCTACTCGGATGCGACACCAACATGTGGCATGCGTTGTGGGGAAGCTCTGAGACAAACGACCGGGGATGAGTCTTTATATAATTTTATTATCAACACTAACTTATCGGTATGTAACAGGGGTAACACTCCTACTTTCATCTTTCCTAGTACGGAGTACTTCAAAGGATGGGAGGTAGTGACTAATGTTACTTTACTGTCCGAAAATAGCTCAGTAAGGGTAGATAATGGGATTGTATCCAATGAAAGGTCCTTTTCGGATCATAGTTGGATCCTCTACGATTTGGATCTTATGATAGATCCACCCTTACCGTATCGAAATCCTTTAAGAGCCAACTGGAAGAGGTTCAAAAATGCAGTAAACAAGAGGATAGGAGAGATTTCTATCCCTCAAATCACTCTCACGGAAATCCTTGAGAGTAGGGTCACACTGGAAAAGGCATTTAGTAGGGCCTACAAAACGTCCTGGCCCATAAAATTTAGCAAAATAACTCACCCTCCTTGGTGGAGCAGTCAGCTCTTAAAACTAAGGGAAAAATCTAGATCTACGTTTAACGTCAGCTACTCGACAGGAAATTGGGAATTGTACAAAGAGATTCGGAGACAGTACAAGAAGGTAATTAGGGCCGCCAAGAAAGATAGCTGGAGCGAATTATGTTCGTCAATCGAATCCACCAGGGATTCTGCTAGGTTCAGCCGTGTTCTTTCGAAAGACCCTTCAATCGCTTCTTGGGTTAAGAAACCTGATGGTCCTTGGACTGCTACGGCAGAAGAATCGCTAGAACTTTTACTAAACACGCATTTTCCGGGATGCAGAGCTCACGAAAGTGGGAGGGGATATATTAGGCAGAGCCAATATAATCCATAGCATCTTGCAAATGAAATAATTACCAAGGAGATAGTTGCATGGGCAATGAAATCTTTCTCAGCTTTTAAATCTCCGGCGCCAGATGGGATCATTCCAACGATGTTACAGGAAACCTTGGACTGTTTCCTACCATGACTAGAGGAAATTTTTAAAGCGTGTTTAAACTTAGGCCATATTCCAGATAGTTGGAAACTAGTCAAGGTCATCTTCATACCAAAATAAGTAGGAGGGGACATGAATCAGCGAAGGACTTCAGGCCAATAGTCTTTCGTCTTTCCTGTTAAAAACTTAAAGGCAAATCTACGGAGACCGCGCTTCACGAGGTAATCCGAACAATAGAGAGCTCTCTACAGAGCAAACATTATACCATGGCGGCATTCTTGGATATAGAAGGCGCCTTTAACAATGTTAGTACAGATGCCATCCAACGGACGTTGATAGACATAGAGGTGGACAGTTGCATTAGTAACTGGGTCATCTCTATGCTAGAAACCAGGATCAGCAAACCTAATACGGGTAATATCAACATAACCATGAAGGTCCACGGGGGCACTCCATAGGGGGAGTATTATCTCCACTTCTTTGGCTAAGTGTGACTAGCAAAATCTTAATAGAACTTAATAAAGGTGGGGAAGTGTGGTGGCTTACGCTGATGATGTGCTGCTAATGGTGTTCGGACTGTGCCCCAATACGATCAGTAGGATCATCCAAAGGGCATTAGACGAGCTTAACTCTTGGGCCACAGGCTTTGGTCTAAGTTTAAACCCGCGTAAAACAGGGCTCATTCTTTTTACCACCAGATAAAAGATACCAACTTCATATTTTATTTTCTTCATTTTATTATTATTCATCCTCAATGTTTTCAATTTCAACAAATGATACGAGTGGCTTATGATAGCTAAAATATGATACAAATGCTTTGGTTTCGATGTTGTCAACATATCTTTGAAATACCGCGTCAATTGTTGTTTTTTATCGTGTTGTCGATTCAGTGCGATTGTTACACATTTTTAAATTGAATGTTGTATTGAGAATGTCAATTAAAGGAACCGCTGTGTCCAATGCAAAATTTACGTTAAAATCGCCACTTAAAATCATTGGAACTTTATCGTAATCTTTTCTAAGTATCCGCGATACTTCTGGTGTATACTTTATTAAATTTTCGTGAATGAATTCCGTGATGCTATTTATTGATTGATTCGGTGAAATATAAATTGCCACGATTAAAACTGTTTTTTTAGTTTTATTTTCTTTTTGTTTTTTTTTTTCTGTCGATATTGACGACACTTTTCTGCATTATTTTTCGGCATAATTGCGGTAAATATTTAAAAATGAAAATATTTACGAATATAAAAATACGGACGCAATACAGCACACGCGGTTGCTGTTATGAGCGTCGTAACGCGTATATTACACAGACGTACTAACATAAACAAAAACATTCGTTGGACGCTTGGTTTAAGCAAGTATTAGGTAGTGTAGTATAGGTATACATAATACCTTCTCGCTCACCGTGGCTCCGTAATATGCAGGCGCGCACACATACGTACTAGCATACATACAAACATACATACGTATGACGCTTGAACTAAACACCAAAGAAAGTAATAGGCAGTGTAGTATACATACTACAATACTCACTATACTAGCGTGGCTCAGCAGTACGCAGCCACACACATATACGTATATCAAAATATAACGCTTCGTAGTGTCGCTTTTTCGTTTCATCGAGTCTTAAATCACTCCCAACGATTCTAAAGAAGTTTTCACTTCAAGAGTATTTAAAATATACTACCCCTACCGAGATTTAATAGCTGTTGCAATCAAGGATGAGAGACTATATGAAATGAAAAGTTATGTAAATGAAAGTATGATGGAAGCTAATGATAGTAAAAGTCAGATGACTACAAAAAAAAAAACTACACCGCAAGTTAGGACATATCAACTTTAATAAGTTAGAAATAATGTGCAAAAATTAATCATTGGATCGATTACCTAAAGAGATAGACCCAGAATATTTAAAGTGTGCTACATGAATAGAAAACAAAATGCATAACTTACCTTTTCACAACAGAAGAAAAGCTGAAGAAATATTACAGATTGTCCATACAGTATGTAAATGAAGTAGAAAATAATGGGTTATTCAATAGGTGCGCTTCAACTTTTTTCCCATAGGGAGGGCGAACGACGCAATATTTTTTATTTTTCGCTTTTGTAAACTTCATTAGTATACATTTCATCATGGAACGCTACACATTTGAACAACGATTGCAAATCGTGCAAATTTTTTATGAAAATAATCGTTCTGTTGCTGCTACTTTAAGAGCATTACGGCCAGTTTACGGTCCATTTAACAAGCCGTCCCGTTTTGGGGTTATGTGAAGTCATTGGTCTACAGTAACAAGCCGGCGACGATTTGTGAGCTCAGAGCCAATATTGAACGCGAAATTGCTGGAATTTGGGCCGATTTATGCAAAAGAGTGGTCGAAATTTGGGTTCAACGATTGGACTTCGTAAAACGTGCACGCGGTGGTCATGCAAAAGAAATCGAATTTCATACTTAAATGTATGTGTTCAAACTCGATAATAAAAAAAAATTTGTTAAAAAAGTCAAACCGTTTGTGTTATATTCAAAAAAGTTCAAAAGTTGAAGCGCTCTTACTGAAAACCCCTATATATATGAACTCAATATATACACCAGGTTGTAAACCCCCATTCCCTCATTATTCTAACAAAAAAGAGTGTGTGGAAATTATGTTCCTATGTTGCTTCGTTTTCAATCGCATTCTATATTTTTTTTTGCTTCTGGCAGCACTCCATTCAGCCATGCTTTTCAGTTATTGTTAATTTAGCTGGAACGTCAAGAGTTTGCAAGTTATACAGGCATGTTCTGCAAATCGTTTTCGGGCAATATTTTCGCATTTTCCGTTTTCAAATCGTTTGACATGTTCTGTAAATCGTTCCGTTTTCGTTTTTTTCGAACATCAGCAAATCGTTTTTTCACCCTGTTCTGGAAATCGAAATCGTTAAAATTTTCCAGTTTTATTTTCGGCAACTTAAACGTTAGCGGTTTGTGATATTCTTAAAACTGTTTGTTGAAATAAATTTATCAAAATGTGAGTATTTACTCAAAATAACTGCATATATTTATGTAAATAAAAGTGTTTATTTAAAATATTTAAAACTTATTCAAAAACTTTTAGGGGAAAACACAAGAACTCCAAGCAAGAGCTAATTTTAGTCGAGTTTATGGAATCTCATCCAGATTTGGCGAAGAATTTTTCGAAGGGCGACAGAGTTGCTGTTGAGGAAAAGTGGAAAGAGCTAACGACGCTGCTAAATGCAGAAGGGCCGCCCCAAAAAGATGTTAATGGATGGAAAAAAGTAAGTATTTAGTCAAATATTAAAATAAATATTTTTGAGTTGTCTTTTTTCAAGATATGGTCTGACTGGAAGGGGTGCATTCGGAAAAAGGTTGCCCATAACAATCTAGAATCGAGGGCAACAGGAGGTGGACCCTTTAATAAGCATGTACTGACGAGCAACGAAGAATGTGTTGCAAGATTTTGTGGAATTTTTGCAGCCGTTGAGGGCATAAGCCATTGTAGAAGCTTTGGGACAGGAGATAATAATAGCGCTATCGAATCTGGACAGGACAGTCTTCAGTCGTGTATGGCAACGCAATCTAGTTGTATGGAGAAAATATCCACAACTTTAGATAACATTTGCGAAAACCAACACAAGATTGCAAAATCGCAGGAAGATGAAATGGAAGAGATTCGACGACTTCGTCGTGTTGTTGAGAAACAAAATGAATTGCTGGCAGAGCAAAATCGCCTGAAGACTCAAAGTATAGAGCAAAAGCAAAGACATTACCTCAAAATGGAGCAGTTGCAACAGGAAACAGTTAATATTAAAACTAAAATGCTTGAGATAGAGACTAAAAAATAAATATAAAAGAATCTTATTGAAATGTTATGTATATATTTACTTTTAATATGAATAAATTTTATGTTTCATAATATTAAATTTCTAACAATAGAGTCTCTTATATTTCTGCCAACACTATATAAACTACTGTTTTCCTCATTTTCAGCAATTTCCTCATCAATTGGATTGTTTTCTAATACGGTTTCTGTTTCAATGTCATCTATTTGATTACTCCTACATATGTTATGTAGTGCGCAACAAACATTTATTATCTTCACTACCTTTCGCGGCGTATATGGCAGGGTAGTTTTCAAACAACGAAACCGACTTTTTAATACTCCTATAACACGCTCAACGATGTTACGTGCTTTTGCATGCTGCTGGTTAAATCTGTGTTCTGCCGATCTTGGGCCTGGGTTTCTATATGGAGTCAGTAGAAATGGCTCTATACCAAAACCAGAATCTCCCAGTAGCCAAGACACTCGGTCACCAGCTTCATACTGCGATAGGTAATAGTGTTTTGCACTGCTCATACTAAATACGAAAGCGTCATGGCTTGCACCAGGCCGAGTTGCATCAACTGCTCTTATTATCATATCAAAATCACAAATCTGTAAAATAAAGGCAGTAAATTTTAAATTTTAGAAACACAATTTAAATTCATTCTTACAATCATTGCGTTTATGCTAAAAAATCCTTTTCGGTTAAAAAATAGATGCTCGTTCTCAAAAGGTTTAATCAGAGCCACATGTGTTCCATCAATACACCCTATTACTCCTGGAATACCGAATTTTTCTACAAAATGAAGTTTTGAATTTCCAGAATCCTCTTCAGACATTTTCAGCTTAATCCACTTAGGACACAGAACATTTTCCAAAGCATTGATCATTTCGGATAATATTTTTGAGACTGTGCAATAGCAATATCTGTATCCTTTCCGACGGAACGTTGATAGGAACCTTCTGCGAAAAACCTAAGACTTGCTGCCAGCTTTAATAAAATAGGTATGGACGTTTCCTTGACGAAAGATTTTACTTCATTCAGCACTTCTAAAAAAGCGTACTTGTTTAGGCGATAGTTGGAAACAAATCTAAAGTAGAAAAACTTAATGAATGCCACAAAGTATAACCATTTCTAATCTTACGTAGAATCCGGTGCACTGAGAGGATTCGAATGGTCTCTTAAACGCCGCCTATCTATTCTACTTTGGTAATCTTGCTCCTGTTCGTTTAACACATAAGCTGCCATAAAAAACATGATAACTTTTTAATTAAATCCTCTTATTTTGAAATTATTTCGTATTTTTTGCCAACGAATTCTTTTGTCATTTGGTTTGTTTAATTGCCAAAGAGAAATCAGCTGTTTCAAACTTAAATTCGAATTTAAATGAAATCGGACGAATTACAGAACACCCAAAACAAAATCGTACGAATTGCCATTTCGGATCCGAATTGAAATCGCGCGATTTTCAGAACATGCCTGATAATTGCAATTTTCGCAATAAAAAGCAGGCAAAAAGCTGCCCAATCAATAACGTTTTATTATTATTTTATACTGTACAGGTGCTTAATCTTAGATAAATTTATGTCTAATTAGTTCATAGTCTTTATTTTTGATATGAAATGTGCTCCGGAATGTATGCATAGAGAAAAAAAATATATCCTAAAAAATAAAATTTTTCAGAATATCAACTGAAATTTTAATATTTGAGACCTCTACTGGTGACAGAAAGTATCGTTCGATTGGACTAAAATTTGGCACACACTTTATTAGTCTAACAGTGCAACTTTTCCGCACTGTTAGAATTCGATCCTAAAAAAAATTTTATACTGTACAGGTGCTTAATCTTGGATAAATGTATGTCTAATTAGTTCATAGTCTTTATTTTTGATATGAAATGTGCTCCGGAATGTATACATAGAGAAAAAAAAATATCCGGAAAAAATAAAATTTTTCAGAATATCAACTGAAATTTTAATATTTGAGACCTCTGCTGGCGACAGAAGGTATCGTTTGATTGGGCTGAAATTTGGCACACACTTTATTAGTCTAACAGTGCAACTTTTCCGCACTGTTAGAATTCGATCCTAAAAAAAATTTTATACTGTACAGGTGCTTAATCTTGGATATATTTATGTCTAATTAGTTCATAGTCTTTATTTTTGATATGAAATGTGCTCCGGAATGTATGCATAGAGAAAAAAAAATATCCTGAAAAAATAAAATTTTTCAGAATAGCAACTGAAATTTTAATATCTGAGACCTCTGCTGGCGATAGAAGGTATCGTTTGATTGGGCTGAAATTTGGCACACACTTTATTAGTCTAACAGTGCAACTTTTCCGCACTGTTAGAATTCGATCCTAAATAAAAAATTTTTTTCCGCCCACTCTATTCTGCATGTCTTCTAAAAGGTGTTGGCAGTCATACTTCTTCAAATTTTTGATTAGATACTTAGGAGCTAATCCAGTGCACGATATAATTATTGGTATTATGTTCACTTCCCTCGCTTTCTACATCCGTTTGAGTTCTATGGCCAAAGCTGCATACTTAAATATTTTGGTGGAGAATGTGCTTTGGATGTTGCGATTAAGAAGCACCCAATATGAATTATTTCTATTGTTTTATTTGTCTTGTCGAACAAGATAATGTCAGGTTTTTTGGCAGCTGCTGCTTGATCTGTGGATATAAATCTGTCCCAGTACAGTTTAAAATTTTCATTTTCCAAAATTGCCTTTAGTTCATATTAAAATGACTTCTTCTTGTAAGAGACCGTGTTTTATCGCAAGTTGTTGGTGGAGGATCTTTGCTATATTATTATTATTATTAGAAGGCCATTACGCACTGCGACCAGAGTTGATCTATTGTGCAAGACCTATTTTGTAACCCTAGAGTTTAAGGCTTTTTATAAATTTTAGCACTATTGTGGGTTTGTTGTTCCAAAGATTACATGGAGATACTACGATACCACCAAGGTGGTGAAGTCTTTGTCTGCCCAGCGCAGGACATTCACAAAGCACATGTTCTGAGCTTTCTATATCCATTTCGCAAAAGCGGCAGACATTGGTCTCTGATAGACCAATGTTATTTAAATGATACCTCAGGCTGCAGTGACCTGTGAGGTATCCTGTTAAAAGACGCAGATCTACTCTGTTTAGTGAGAGTAGCTTGTCTGATATTCCTTTGTTGGGACTTAGGAATAGTTTGGCTTGACGCTGACCGGCACAGTTTAGCCAACGTGCAGCAAATTTCCTTTCTTCCCATTTCCTGAGGAATTCATTAATGTGGCTTTTCGTGAGTCCACAGAAAGGCTCAGGACCAGTAAGTTGCATATTTGCTCCTTGTTTTGCGAGGTCATCAGCCATTTCATTCCCCTCATGCCCTTCATGTCCCGGAATCCAGACCAGAGTTACTGTGTTGAGGTTTCCTAACATGTTGAGAAGGTTTAGGCAATCATTTACCAATTTAGAGGTGATGGTTGTAGATAGAAGGGCTTTTAAAGCCGCTTGGCTATCTGAAAGTATGTAGATGTGAGTACCTCTCATTTTCCTGCGAAGGCATTCTCTCACACATATTTCAATGGCATGTATTTCTGCCTGGAATATTGTTGGGTAGAGTCCCATCGGAATCGATTTTTTAAATTTAGGCCCATTGATTCCTGCCCCTGCTCTACCATCTTCCAGCTTGGACCCATCAGTGAACCATAATTGAGATCCAGGCTTGAAATTGATAGAATTAGTTCTCCAAGTTGTTCGTTCATTAATAATAATTCGGAAGTTTCTGTAGAGAATGGGTTTGGGAGATATTGTATCCACCCTGTGTAGTATAGGAGTGTGTCGAAAGTCCTCTAAGATCTTTAGATGTCCTCTCATATCTCCACTTTTAAGATCGGCGTTGCCTTTTAGTCTTAAGGCACTCAATCTTGCTTCTTTTTCAATTAAGATGGGAAGCGGTGGTATACCTAGGAGCACGCCCAAAGCGTCAGTTGGGCATGTTTTCATTGCTCCTGTTATACCGATGCAGATGAGGCAGTACAATTTGTTAAGATCGCTTGCCGCCTTTCGTTGCTTAACTTTGGGCCACCATGCTATGGAAGCATAAGTGACTATAGGCTTAACAACTGTAGTGAATGTCCAGTAGGTCATTCTGGGGCTGAGCCCCCATGTTTTACCAAAAAGCCTTGTGCAGGCATAGAATGCCCTTGTGGCTTTTACAGTAACTTTCTCAAGATGCGAGTTCCAGGTAAGCGCTTTGTCAAGGTTGATACCAAGGTAGTTCGCCTCTGTGGAGAGTTGTAGAGTCGATTCATTCAGGACAGGACATTTGATGTTGATATTCCTTTTCCTGGTGAACGGCACTAGCGCAGTTTTAGATGGGTTGATAGAGAGCCCTTTGTCAGTGCACCATTTGTTTATTATGTTGAGGGCTTGTTGCATGCGGTTAGAGATGGTCTCTTCATGCCAGCCCACTATATATACTACCAGGTCATCAGCATAGCCCTGGGTGTGGAATCCTAGGTTGTTCAGTTTGTGGAGAAGTTCATCTATTACTAGTGTCCACAGAAGAGGAGAGAGTACTCCCCCTTGCGGGCAACCTCTTGTGGCCTTGATAGACTTTATTCTTCCTCCTAATTCTGTACTGATCGTTCTGGATTTCAGCATCGATATAGTCCATCGTCTGATGGGTTTAGGTACGTCCTTTTGAGATAGGGCATTGTTGATTGCCTCATAGGACGTATTATCGAAAGCTCCTGTTATGTCAATAAAAGCGCAAAGTGCGATTTGTTTTGACTCAATAGCTTTTTCAATAATGGTTACCAGACTGTGTATTGCAGTCTCAGTAGATTTACCTTCTTGGTAGGCAAATTGAAGTTGGTGCAGTGGGAAATTAACCAAGTTATTCTCCTGTATGTGCTGATCCAATATTTTTTCCATTGTTTTTAGGAAAAATTAGCTGAGGCTAATCGGTCTGTATGACTTAGGCAATTGTTCGGGTTTTTTCCCTACCTTTGGAATGAATACGACCTTTACCTCAGCCCATTTCGTAGGAATATAACCTAGCAATAGGCTTGCTTTATATAGTCTGGACAAAGTAGGGACAATGTATTGGCTTCCCTTTTGCAGAAGGCAAGGGAATATCCCATCAGGTCCAGGAGATTTGTATGGGCTAAATGTAGATATAGCCCATTGTACCCGATTTTCATGGAATAGCTTATTTGCCAGGTCCTCCCTGTCCGCATAAGTGGTAGGTTCTACCAACATTGTAGACTCATGTAAAGCATGGCATCCCGGGAAATGGGTGTCCAGTAGAAGTTGGCTAGTTTCTTCTGGGTTTTTAGTGTAGCTACCATCTGGCTTTTTCAGGGTACATATGCCGTTTGAGTGATCCTTTAATAAGGCTTTCTGGAGGCGGATAGCATTAGGAAGATTTGAAATCTTATCACAGTGATCCCTCCAGGCAGCTCTCTTAGATTTCCTCAATTCTTTGTTGAAGTTGGTTAGAGCTCTTGAGTAGGAGACCCAGTCCCCTGTTTGTTTAGCTCTATTCCATAATACTCTGGTTTCATGGCGTAGTCTTGAAAGCGTACTATTCCACCAGGGGACATCCCTTCGTGGTTTTTTCACTTTTTCCTGACAGCTCTCATGAAATGCAGACGTAATGTTTGAGTGGAGTTCATTTGCCTCCATCTCAAGCTCAGATTTAAGCACCAGGTGATGCCTAGAGTAGTTAGCACTTTGTTCTAAGTTAAAGTGAAAGACATTCCAATTTATATTCCTTGGATTTCTGTAAATTGTTATGTGCGGTAAGGTAGCACCTAAGTCAAACCTGATAAGACTGTGGTCCGACATTGATGCTTCCCCGGACACATGCCAATTTGAGACTTCTGATAGTACATTTGGACTGCATAGGGTAAGATCAAGTACTTCCTCCCTTATTGCATTCCTAAATGTTGGTTCATTGCCTCGGTTTACTATTGATACATTATATCTAAGTAAGAATTCAAGAAGGCACTCACCTCTCGCATTGATGTTTGTGCTGCCCCATATCGTATGATGGGCATTCGCATCGCATCCTATTATCCAGCGTAGGTGGTTCTCCTTGCAGTAGTTGACTAGGGCTACAAGTTCCCTTGTTGGAGCAGTTTCCTCATCTCCTGGAAGGTAGGCAGAGGCAATGATTACCTCGTGCTCGCCTTTGTCTGTTGGCACCTTGGTCCAGATCGCAACGAGATCGGTGGTAGTGAACTGCGAAATGGGAATGAAAGTTAAATTATTGCTAATTAAGATTGCCGCTCTAGGGCGATCATTGTTGGCATAGATTAACTTACCATTAACATCTTGGAGTCCCTCAATGACTCTGTCACGTACCCACGGTTCTTGGATTAGAGCTATATCCAAGTTTTGTTTGTTAAACCTCCTTGCTAGTTCAGCCGAGGCAGCCTTTGCATGGTGGAGGTTTAATTGAAGGCATCCGAGTTGCCTTCTATTGTTGCTTGGGATAGCGTGTGGCATTATCGCCTCTGTTTTTTGGCACTGGCTGCCTTTTTCTTGCCTCTGTTGCTACCCAGCAAGGCCGCTTCCTCAGCAGAGTGACGCTCGCCTTTTTTGGTCCTCTTTGGACCATTATTTTTCTTGTCGGCACGAAGCGGGGGTCGCATTCTTATGCCTTCCTCTACCCTTTGAGCACTTGACATTGGTGCAGGCTTGGTGGCGTGTGGCGCATCTTTAGAGCAACATGGCTGCTCATCGGTTTGCGTTACGCTCACTGCGGTTGCTGCGATCGCCGATGCCGAAGTGCAGGGTTGTTCCTCGGTCCGCTGCAATGCGGGAGGTTTGGGCGCTTCTGGTTCAGCATCCTTCTCCGGGGTTTTGGCCTTAGTTCTAAGTTGAACTGTGCTAAACCCATAGTTCAACCAGTAGTGATGCTTTTTGATCACAATGGCGGAGATGGGGTCGATTGCGATGGTTAGCTCCGTCACCTTACCCTTTTGTACTCTACGTAGTACCCGCCATTCCTGAACGTTCAGGCCAGAGTTTTGCCCATCCAGGAGGTTGAGGATGTCCTCTGTGGATGTGCTGTCCAGATCTGGAAAGTGGCATGTGAAGATCAAAGGCCTTGGTATGTCCTTTTCTAAAACGACCCTAATTTGCGCATCTTTCCATGGTTCAAGTTTAGGCATTGCTGCCTTTAACCAGTCGGTTGTTTCATCGTTGCCACATGAGACAACTATGTATCCTGCGCGGAAGGTGCAGCTGTTAAAGATTGGCTTGGCACCTCCAGTCTGCTTTTTCCTTATGCTGTCCAGGATAGCGTGTTGAATGGCCTTTAGTTTATCCGTAGGCCATATCGTTGCCGGATAATCAGGTGGTATGATACCCAGCTTGGTGCTACATGCAGCATCTTTGTAGGACATTTTAGCCGTCCCTTCTTACACCTCCAGGTTAGGCACTGCTGCCTTTGCCCTTTCGGCTTCTGATGGGTCAGTTGTCCTTTCCACTAAGTTAGCTCTTTTGGGAGATCTTTGCTTAGGGGTGGTGCTGCTGGAGCGCTGACGCTTTAAGTTCATTGGCTGCTGTGCTAGTTGTCGCGCTTCTTCAATGGAGTGACCTTTACCCAGGTGGTACCTGAGTCGCTTTCTGTCGGCACCGCTGAGCCGCAGATTCACTTCCATTTCCGCTCCATTCTTAGCCGAACTTGTGTTTTTTGAGGGAGAAGTTAAGAGTTTCTCCTCTTCCTCTGGTGATAGAGCGGAAGTTTTCCCGATGGGCCCTAGGTCCATTTCGTCTACTTCCATCTCTAATTGCGCTATGGCAGAGGTCGGGCATTCGCTGCCTTTTGTTGCCTGCGGCAATTGTTGTTGTTCGACAGTGGCTGCCGAAAGGTCACTGCTGACCTGGTTTGTAGAAGGCATTGTTGCCTTTTCTTTGTTTTTGTTTTTATCGTTTGTTTCAGACATAAGTGAATCCCACGAGTAAAGGGGAATGGAGGTCGAGCCGCAACAGTGCCCCGGTGTTGCGGTAAGGCTAATTACAACCAGAGGGCGCCCGGTATCTGGAGGTCGCCGTTAAAAGACACGATACGAATAACACCTGTGATTACGGGTTTTTTCGAGTTTGCCTCTCTAGATCCGCCATTTTCGGTCGAAAGCAGGGGCACCTCGTGCAGGAGTGGAATATTACCACAATGGTCGGTCTTTAGGCTTTAGGCAGTTCCTGCCAGTCGCCTCTGTGTGCCCTACCTCTATAATAGAACCAAAACACCTCTATAATAGAACCAAAACACACTTAACCCCCGCATATCTATATATATATATATTTGCTATATTGTTATGTCCATGATATATTCACGGGGGCATGTACGCGAAACCTTCTGTTTCAGAAAAAAAATGTCCTCTTTTCAACCATAAATTGGATGATTGTGCGCCTATGCATTCGAGTAAGTCAAAAGAGGTATGGCCCAGGTATTAATTGCTTTGCATTTATTTCCACTGTTCAGACCAGTTTTTAATACAGCTTTCAGTCGTGCCTCAAATTTGCTAATGAGGCTTTGCTTTACTAGCGTGTGGTTGATTCCTTTAAGTTGCAGAAATCCTAAGATTCGCTGCTATGCAAGTTGTCTATATGTTGATCTACTGCATAGTTTTCTTGGGTTTTATCAAGCTTAGATGTATTATTTTGCATTTATCAACTCCATTCCTAAGTCATCACTGAAAGATTTGGTGACATCTATCTGCTCATGAAGCTTATGCTTTTTGTTTGCGTAAATTTTCAAGTCATCAACAAATTTAAGATGGTTGAACGTGTGCTCTCTTATTTCTGTTTTGAGTGTAAAGCCGTTTTGCTTATGTGTAAGAAGCCTGCTAAGCTCGTTGAGGCCAATGCAGAGCCATAGGGGGCTCAAGGCGCCACGTTTGATTGAAATCAGTTTTGAAACAGTTTCATTAAAACCCAGTTTAGTATTCCACTTGCTCATTATAGGTATTACCCAAGAGGGCAACAGTGGCAGCATCGATTTTATATATCTATACTATAAAGGTGAATGTCTGTACGTTGTCCGCGCATCACTACGAAACGACAACACCAAATGACGTAAAAATTTTTATACATTCATATTTTCACCCAATGAAGGTTATAGGCATGTTTTTATGATGGAACTCCCTTCCCTCCCTTTGGTCACAAAGTCATGTATGGGCACTTTTTTGATTATTCCATCTTTTAATTAAAATGCATCAGGTAAGTTATTTTGTTGCGTGTTTATTGGATTGTAGAAGGTTTATGTCCTTCGTCGCTTTCCATAGTGAGAATTTTTAATTTTTTGTAGAGTCGAAACTTGACAAATAAGATTGTATTATTTTCAAAATCCTTTAACAATGGTTTAATATCTTTAGGTATCTTCTTTAAGATTGTTCTGTCCTCTGCATGTCTTCTTGTTTGCCTTTGTTTCCTTAGTTTTACTTTTTTAAGTTTTATTTTATGTCTAATGAATTCCGGAATGTATTTTCTTTTGGTTATGTGTTTGTCTGCTATATGATAAGGTTATTGCATGAATGATTGCGTTGGGGAAAAACACAATAGCGCTGTCGATTTGTTTCTCAGTTTTAGGTGGTACATTACAGTCAATTGTGGTTTTAATAGTTTTTCGGAAAATTTTCCAGTCTGTGTTTTTATTGTATACTAGCTTTAACCCGCGGCCCCGCTCGCGTAGGAGTAGTTTTGAGAGATTTAGGATATATATATAAAAGAATTACAAACAATCATTTCATAGAAAACAATTTTTTATTAAAAACCATAATATTACAATAAGCATAAATATTACATTATCTCCACTTCTATGTTAATAAAGGATTTTCAAAACTATATATAATATAAGACATAACACAGCATTGCTGTAATAATATACTTTGTAGCATTTCTTGACATATATTATCTTTTGTTCGAGTAATTTAATCGGCAGCGTATAACATAATGTACGTTTTATTTTAATGCATTTTGGTAAACAACGTTATTCGTTGTATTATTTGGAGCATATACTCGTATGAATAGATTTTTTGGGTTGCTGACCCTTGAGCAGGCAACGTATTTATAACTGACCGTGTGAAAAACATGATGGTTCTAAATGAATTCTTGCGACGTTGAGCGATTGACAAATTGAGCGACAAAAGCAAGACGAACAGGAAATTGAAGTCTTTTAAACTCAAAAGGCATATCTGATGGAATTAAGAGAATTCTAGGTATGAAGACATTTTCACCTGCTGATTTGCCAGACAGAATTGTTGCTTCAATTATATTTGGATTCTAGGTATGAATACACCACCTTAGAATGTCAAGGGATAGCTGTCCGGTCAGGCGATGCCGAGCTCGAAATATATAATATTGACTTCTCACTTGTAACCGCCTGCCCGGCAGGATATCATCCTGATATTGGTGCGCTCAGCAGGGGTGAAAACCGCTATCGCTTGCATCAGACCCATTGCTCATTATCATCTCGATCGAAAGACTTGCCGACTTTGTTTCCGCGGAATCATCGGTTTTATATTAACTTTAACAAAGCTTATTGGACCAGATTCGCGGAATTTACTGAAGACATCTTCGCCGCTCTCCCCATTCCCACCGATGTGCGCGCAGGCGAACGCGCATTCCGCAAGGCGATCACAGCTGCCGCTGCTCGTTTCATACCCGCTGGAAGGATCAGGGACTTACGCTCCAATTTCCCAGCTGAAGCAGCTGTTCTGGCGAATGAGCATGATCGCCTACGCCAGGCCGATCCAAGGGATCCTCGTATAAAGGATCTCAATTCCGAGGTTCGGCAACTGGTAACCCTACAAAAGCGGAACAAATGGGAAGAGCATCCGAAGTCCTGCAACTTAACCTCTGGTGTGAGCAAGCTCTGGTCCACCGTAAGGTCCCTGTCGAACCCGACGAAACACAATGACAAGGTGTATATCACCTGCAACGGTCGTGCTTCCTCGGATCCGAAGAGATGCGCGTGCTAGTTTAGCCGGCAATTTATTCTGCATCCTCCGGGCGACAGATCCAAACGTAGCGCCACCAGAGGGCTGCACAAACTGGCATACAACAGTGCGCCACTTACTTTCACCAGTGACGAGGTTCAGGGGGCCATCAAACACATGAAACCATCCAAAGTCGTTGGCCCCGACGGACTAAACATGCTGATGTTGAAAAAGCTGGGTCCATTGGGAGTAGAATATCTCACCAAGGTCTTCAACATGTCTATGGCCACTCTCATCATTCCTGATAATTGGAAATTAGGGAGAGTGGTCCCACTACTGAAGCCTGGGAAACCCGCCAACCAAGGGGAGTCTTATCGCCCGATAACTCTCTTTTCCCCAGTAGTGAGGACTCTTGAGGCCCTTCTACTCCCACTCTTTACGAAACACCAGCCTCGCATCAGCATGGTTTCCGAAGAGTGCAGAGCACCACCACGGCACTCACCGTCATTAACACCCAGGTAAACAGCAGCCTCAACCAAAACCGCCCTGCGAGAGGACTGTCCTTGTAGCGTTGGATCTAAAAACGGCTAACGACGGCTAACAACCCCAAAATATTGGGAGTTACCTTTGACAGCTTGCTCTCCATCTCAGCGCATACAACCGCTATTGCAACTAAAGTACAGAATCGCAACAAGGTTCTCAAGTCGCTCGCCGGCAGCACTTGGGGCAAAGACAAGGAAATGTTGCTGTCGACTTTTAAAGCAATAGGCCAACCGATTCTAAACTATGCTGCGCTTGTCTGGTCGCCTGAAACCAGTGATTCGCAGTTGACGAAGCTTCAGACCTGCCAAAATACTGCTATCAGGACCGCGACAGGATGTCTCCTGATTTCCCCAATTCAACATCTACATAATGAGGCCCAAATGCTGCCTGTTAAGGAGCATAACAAATTGCTCAGTAAGCAGTTTCTGCTAGGGTGTTACCGCAGGCCTCACCCATACATACACCTGCTCGAGCCTGAGCCACCTCCCAGGCACATCAGGAGGCATTTCTTCAACTACGCGGACGAGATCTCAGAAAAAACAAATCGACAGTTACTGGATCGGACAGTGTACAGACAGGCCATAAACGTCATTCATCGGGAGACTCTCACCACCTTTTTAAGCTCCCGACCCCCAAATGCCGTTATCGGAGTTCAACCACCACCAATCGCAGACGAAGAACTCCAACTTCGCCGAGAGTCCCGCGTAACCTTGACACAATTACATTCTGGATATTGTAGCAGGTTAAACTCCTACTTATCCAGAATCGACCCCGACATACTAAACATTAAACCTACTCATCCAACACCCCTCTCCCTCTGGACCCAACCTGTCGTAACAGCTAGTTTCCTGGGCCTCTCGTTAGATGAGCTAGAAAAAGACGACCGGTGATTACGCTACACTGACAGGGGAAAGGTACTGCTACAACAACAACAACTACCTTGTTTTACCTTCACAATCCGCCGTGTATAGCTTGTAGTTAGGTTTCCTCACCCCGCAAATACGCATGATCCATGACTCCTGAATAATTTGCCGCTTGCGAGTATGGCTATACCTCACTAGGCTGGTATAACTCACTGTCGTACAAACACATGTAATTTAAGGCAGCTATATTCCCGCGTTGCCAATATATGTTCATTTATACCAGTTGCTTCATCTATTCGCCGCTTGCTAACGCTTGGCGAAAATAAGAAGCCTAGAGGCCTAATAATGAGATGACGCCTATCGTTGTGCCGTTACTTTGCTCTCAGCGTATTTGACAATTCGAGTGACGTCACCTAGCACACATGTGACCAGATTACCATTTTCGTAACTTGATCTAGCATTTTGTTTGTTCTTTAGCCTCGGAGCTTTTATTTATTAAATTTAGTTAAAACACATAAAGGCTCTTATTGACGATTGATTTACTGCTATAATATAAACAATAAATTAATAGAATAACAATAAAACTAAATTAAAATATAAGTTGGCTAAAAATAATACTAGCGAATTAAATGATGAAAGAGAAAAAAATATGTTTAGTTATTGTTGAGTCCGTCTATGCATTTGATTTAAGTTTTAATTTATAATATTACTTAAGGGTTAATGTCAGCAATGTAAACACTTCATCGCTTTTGTTATATTCTATTTTCTGCTATATCCTTTGTTCTTACACATATATACATGCGTAGGTACATGAACTTAGATTTTATTTACTGCTTTTGCTATTCATCCCGCAATTACCGCATATTTTACCGCTTATGTTTTTACCGCAAAACTTACCGCTTTAGGGAATGCATATTAACTCAACCGCGCTAATTGTTAAAATATATTATAAGAATCTATTGAAACGAAACGGTTGTGTTTTTCTCCAAGCAATCCGCGTTAACAGTTATTGTAAAAACCAAAACGACTTTAATACAATTAATAACTTGCGGAAGGGACAATGGACAGAAAATTTTAAGGATCTTAGGGCATTTTTGTAGCGGTGTTATTCTCCTGATAACTCATTGGTGATAAGGTCTCTAAATAAATGAATCATGTTTTAGTTCTTTCTTCCTGACATTTATCTAGCCTCTTCTAATTAAAATGTGATGTTCATGGTTATGTTAAATAGAATTTTTTTTTAATTAGTTCAATAATTCACTTTTTATTTAGTTTTACTTCTTTTTATCATCTGGTAACACTATCGGCAATTGCTATTAGGCCTCTTCTTTAGTTAGCGAGTGGCGAATAGATGAAGGGACTGGTATAAATGAACATATATTCTGAATGCGGGAATAACTGCCTTAAATTACATGTGTTTGTAAGACAGTCTCTTATGGCGAACCTTACTCGATAAAAGTACGTCCACATGTGCAGTAATTAACAATAAGTCCACGAAATGAATCTACCGTTCACATATGGCACATTACCTGCAAAATTGACAATCAGCTGTGAATACTGCTTTGAACGATTTCTCTTCATAGAAATTGCTGTGGTAGAATATTTTGCAGTTTTTGGTTAGTTTAATTGCTTTGTTTGAAGAAATATTTAATTGAATTGCTTAATTGGCAGCTAGTAATAAACAGTTGGAGGAAATTCGTAAACGAGGTTTCAAAAAATTATTTCATTTTCGCTTGCGAAACTCGGAATTACATTTGATAATAAGTGATAAGAGGACAAAGTCTTTATGGACAATATGAGTGCATAATTAATAATATTTAAAAAATTTTATTAGAATTGTCACACTCAATATTTATTGACAGTATTTATAAGATTGTGATATTGTGAATAAACTAATAAAGTAAGCCATTAAAAGATTCCCCAAAAAATATTAAAAAAGAAACTCATGTTCAGCTATTTTGCTGGATTTTTCTTTAAATCGAAATGCGAAGAGAAGTTGCAGTAAAAAATGGTACGAAGGCAGGAACAAATACATTCATTTAAACCTGCTGGACTTAATTGTTCGTCCCAAAGAATTGGACCACTAAGAACCCAATTTTTTCTGTCGAAGGATAGTTTTGGTTAATATTGCAGTTAGTTACCCCATTTTTAACAAAGCAAAATATGGTGATAAGAAAATCGATTTCGACACGGGAAAAGTTAGCACTGATGCTAAATTCTTTCGCAACTTTTCATTTCATTTATCATATCAGGTACTTTAAAATGAAAGATATATAGCATAATTGCTACGGAAAGCAATAAGCTAAGCTGTCCACCGGCACAGATACTCGATTTTATTATTATTTTCCGTTATATTGGTCGCAAAATGCACAAAAATAAACTAAATGCTTTTTATTTGTTTGTCAATTTTGATTGTTGTTGTTCTTGTCCGGGTCGTTCCGGTAATGTAGAAGCGACTGTCTTGGGAACGTGTAATATACTTATATAAATACTAGCGGACCCGGCAGACTTCATTTTGTCAAATAGATTTTGAATGTGGCAGTTTACATTTCGACTTTAAAACGATTTTACTCTGCTGACCCTCACACACCGCCCTATCATCATGGTGACGGTTCTGTTCAGGAGAATTAAAGAAAAGGGTCAGCTCGGGTGACCTAAGTATCTTAGCTTCTACGAACTTTTTCAACCGTTTTGGAACCCACTAAAAACCCCGACTGGGTTGTTTGCCAGAAGGCCTCAAACTAAGTGGGGAACTTAAGGTTCAAACCTGATTGAAAAATAATCTAAAGGGATAGTGGGAACCTTAAGGTGACAAATATTTATAAAGTGGGTGCTTCAATGATAAAACATAGGGATAATTAATTATTTAATATTATTATTATTAACATAGGGTTAATAACCGAAATAATAAAGAATAATGAAATAAAACGATTATAAGTATTTTCAGTAATCGCTTTATTGTAAATCAAGTGAATCATAAATATTAACAAAATTCTGTTTTATTTTTATTGTAGTGCTTTATGTTTGATTAAAAGAAAGAATATTGCTAGGCTAATCAAATTTATAGCACTTACATTTTTTGAATTTTGAATTTGGTCGGGTTCACGATATTATCACTTTTGTGTGAACGCATTAGATCCTCCAACGCGGACACGCACACACACGAACGCGCAATATTTGAATGGGAAAAAGAAAAGGGCTGTTTTAGGGTTTTCCCGGAAATTATTCGCCGTAAAAATCATCCTTATCGGCGTACAAACCATCCTTGGACTTCCAGGAACATTTTAAAAGAATAATTGTTAAGATTGGTCCATGCGTTGTTGAGTTATGCACTTACCAACACATTTTGCGATTCATTTTTATATTATAGATTTGAGAATGAAATCATTCCTTAAATCGTTCTAAAACTAAAACAAAGGAAAGAATATTATGACTTTTGTGTGAACGCATTACCTCCTCCACCGCGAACACGCACACATACGAACGCGCAATATTTGTATGGGAAAAAGAAAAGGGCTGTTTTAGGGTTTTCCCGGAAATTATTCGCCGTAAAACTCATCCTTGGACTTCAAGGAACATTTGAAAAACAAGAACTGTTAAGATTGGTCCATGCGTTGTTGAGTTATGCGCTTACCAACACATTTTGCGATTCATTTTTATATTATACATTTGTGAATGAAATCGTTCTGAAACTAAAACAAAACAAAGAATATTATCACTTTTGTGTGAACGCATTACATCCTCCACTGGGAAAAAGAAAAAGGCTGTTTTAGGGTTTTCCCGGAAATTATTCGAATTTTTCTCGCCGTACAAACCATCCTTGGACTTCCAGGATCATTTTAAAAAAATAATTGTTAAGATTGGTCCATGGGTTGTTGAGCTATGCGCTAACCAACACATTCTGCGAATAATTTTATATTATAGATATTTCTGATATTTTGTTGATATTTCACCGAATACTGATGTATCTCTTATTGATGGGTCGCGAAGATGTGCTACCCGCTCAATATTTGTTGACTGACTTCCTAATTGTCGCTTTGCAATTTATCACTAAGATGCTTTCATATCATAAAAATCTTATCAACAATTTGCGTTTGTGAAGTGTATCAATAATTTAATTGCAGCATTTCGGAACTTCATACAATTACACATCATTAACCTTTTTTGTTTATGAACATTTGAATAGATAGTTATCTAGCGCAACTGATGTTTGGGAAGTTATAATCCTGTCAGAATGGGTCCATTGCGTCGAGGCAGCAACGCATTTGACTGATGTGACGTGTAAAACGTGCCATGGGGCCACAATAAAAGTATTGCCGCATAGAACAAAAAAACAGATGGTTTGTCGGGAAAGTAAATATAGGGCTCTTCTATTCGCCAGTTCTATGCTCGGCTCACTTGACGAAAAATTTGCCGCTAGCAACTGTGGTTATACTCTTAAAACCGGTACAATTATTATTTTACTAACAAATGTAATTGTAGGCAGCTCTCTTCCAGCGATGCCAAGATACATACGAGTATGTTTCATTAAACCAGTTAGTTCTTCTATTCGCCACTCGCTAACACTTGGCGAAAAGAAGATACCTTATACTTCGTTGTGTAAAAACAGGTTTTTGGTATTATAAATTATTTAAACCGTTGCCACTTTCGCCGCGCTTGACCTACGGTAAAAATAGAAAGTTGCCAGTTTTAGTGCGGTACGTATGTCGCGCCTACGACTCAAATACACATAATCTATTTTGTGGTCGGTCAAATTCGTTGCCGCAACGCACTCCTTGCGACGGGCCTATTAGTCATTCGTCTGCCGTCAGTTAATTTATTTTTCGCGATTTTAACAAGTCGGACATCAGGCCCAATATAAAAAACAAAAAAAAACGAACAAAACAGGGAGAAATTACATGTTTGTGAAAATTCAGTGAATGGCTTGGAAATATTCTGAATTGTGAGATTTAACATAAACAAACTAATAAAAACAGAGTGTCGTGTGTTAAATTGTGAAAACGTCAATTAATAATGGGGATGAATTTAGAGGTATTGGATTTTATATTGAAATAAAACAACGAAAATTCAAATTGATTGGGCAATCTTTATTTCTTTTGTGTAGAACCATTATGTGATTTATTTTTTAAAGTAATTTCTTTCAAATTTTGGCCGCAACTGCGGTGTAATTCGGCCATCAGTAAACACCAATTTTGGATGACTCGCTGGAGGAAGCTAGTTTTTTCACAAATTATTTAGATTTTACATCTTATATATAAAAATGGAGACGTTTTTTTGTGTTCGTTAGTCGCCGATTCACGCCTAAACGCATTCACCGATTTCAATCAAACTTTCACAGATCATTGGTATTGTTCCATAGATGGTTTATGTGAAGTTTTAAAAAAATCGGTAAAAGTATGCGTGCGTTGTGTAAGTGTGAAAAATACAATATTTGCGTGTTTCCCTTATACGGATATTACGTATACGGAATGAGAATACACGCAAATGAATAGAATATACACAGATATGAATAACTTGTTTTGATGTCGAGTGACGTATGCGACTGTATTATTCGTAACGCAATAGTTGTCCTCTCTTTTCTTTCCACTTTATGCATGCGTGACACGGCATCAAAGCACATTGCTTTTTTTTAAACTGGAAAAATAGTTTGAGCTTCATTTGAACGTTTTATGATTTAGATAAAATAAAAATTCGTTAAATATATTTGATTCCATTAATAACCATAAGCCTGTATTTATCGAAGTTCAAAGTTTTTGGACAAATATTGAAACGTTTACTTAAATTAAATGTTAAATACATATATTACATGTATATAAATGCGCAAATGTAATAGTTTAGATGGATTTAAAATATACGAAATTATTCAGCGGTTGAATCCATTCATTTTTTGAAATCCATCAATATGGATCGACAGTCGCCATAAATGTTCTTTTAAAAAATAAAACGTGTTAATTTGATGGTAGCTCGAGTTTTAAGATCAGGTTTCTATTAGTATAACTTTGTTCATAGGTTTGCGTAATTTTTTTGTGGTGAAAGTCTAAGATTACAAAACAATATAGCATTAGCGCTTGCATCGTCTGGAATAGCTGCTAAAAAATCAGTGGAAGCATTGGATAGAGCTTTGAAAGATTTACGTCATAATCAAGAAATATTTGGTGGCGCTTTAATATTATTGTTTGGCGATGTTCGTTAAACTTTGCCAGTAATTCCCCGTTCAACACCAGCAGATGAATTAAAAGCCTGTTTAAAGACATCCCATTTATGGAGGCATGTAAAAACTTTGACTTTGAAAACAAATCTGCGAGTTTATTTGCAAAATTATGCCTCGGCTGACGAATTTTCAAGACACCTTCTGAAGATAGGAAATGGACAAATTCCTATTGATGCTGCTACTGGCTTAATCACTTTGTCAGATAATTTTTGTAATTTCGCACACACAAAACAAGAATTAGTTTCAAGTGTTTTTCCAAATATTGCGCAAAATTATTAAAATCACAATTGGTTAGCTGAAAGAGCAATACTGGCTGCGAAAAATAAGGATGTTGGTCAATTGAATGCGAATATTTTAAATGATGTGGCTGGTGAGATTGTAACATTTAAATCAATTGATACAGTTATAAATCAAGATGACGCTGTAAATTATCCAACATAATTTTTAAATTCCTTGGATTTACCTGGACTGCCGGCTCATCGCTTACAATTGAAAGTTGGTGCACCAATTATTTTACTTAGAAATTTAAATCAGCCACGACTGTGTAACGGAGCAAGATTAGCAGCCAAAAAGGTCATGAATAATCTTATTGAAGCAACAATTTTAAAAGGAAAATTCAAAGGTGAAGACGTATTGATTCCGCGTATTCCGCTGATTCCACTAGATTTAGCTTTTGACTTCAAAAGATTGCAACTTCCAATACGTCTTGCATTTGCAATGACAATAAACAAAGCACAAGGACAATCGCTGGAATTATGCGGAATTGACTCAGAATATCCATGCTTCTCCAACGGACAATTATATGTATCATGTTCACGTGTAGGAAAGCCATCAGTTCTGTGTATTTATACCACAACTCAGGACTAAACAAAAAATGTAGTTTACGAAAAGGCTTTGCGTTAGTTTAAGTTTAAAATTAACATAAATTACAAAATTACAACATAGTAAAAAAAAGAATAAATACACATAGAGTGAATTTAAATCGAGTGTTCATTATTCATTTCTAATTTTGATATGCCTAGCGAAGCAGGCAGAGGGTCCGCTAGTACCCTATATAGAGATAAATTGCTCACCGAAACGACGACGCAGTAAATCCATTGTTTCACGGGCTATATGGCAAGTTGCGCCATCTTGTTGGAATCAAATGTTGTGGAGATCACGGGCTTTCAATTTCCGGCATCAAAAAGTCGTTTGTCGGGGCGCGAAAGCGTTCGCTATTCAGTGCCTTGAAGAAAAATGGGCCATTGATTCCTCCAGCGCATAGGTCGCACCAAACGGTTGTTTCCAGTATATACAATGGCTGTGTTTTGAATGGCTTCCTGTTTGTCTCAGGCCCAAATACTGCAATTTTGCTTATTGACGTACCAATTAACCCGAAATTGGGCCTCATCGCATATACACCATAAGTTGGCCTGAGCGCACGATGAACACTTTTCACGGAGCGTCGGTTTTCGTAATACAATTGTACTATTTGTAAACGTTGAGGCGTAAGTCTTTCAATAATGAAATGTCATTGAATACTGCAAAAAATTATGTATTTAGATAGACTTCATTGTTTTTAAATATGGAAACAAGATCCGTGTATGAATAAAAAACGCTGTAATTTGTTCTGATGTGATCAAGGAGTGGACAGTTAAAGATTCTGTCAACGTAGGAGTTAATTTCACCGCACATTCAAAGATCAGAATTATTTGCCCCTATTTTGTGCAAATATACGCTGTCATAAATACATTCTATCAGTATTCTATTTACCATTTTGATAATTTTGACATCAAAGGAAGCTTTATAAAACCAAGGTTTTGTCGGCAAGAAATCAAGCAGTTTGGTAAAAAGGTTT
The DNA here is from genome assembly GCA_037575425.1 of Anastrepha fraterculus. Classification (NCBI taxonomy): domain Eukaryota; kingdom Metazoa; phylum Arthropoda; class Insecta; order Diptera; family Tephritidae; genus Anastrepha; species Anastrepha fraterculus. The sequence continues at coordinate 743,564 of JAYXIM010005105.1, read as the reverse complement.
GGCTTTTCTTCTGAGAATGAACGAAAGCCGTCATACCAATCCATAAATATTAAATTTCGTTTAATTCTGAGAGCCCCTTCAAGTGAATTCTACGCTCAAGATTGAGACGCAGCAAACAGCTATTTTTGCAATAGCATTGGCTCTTTCATTTATTGGAATGTCCAGGCGGCCAAATCACCCAAACGCTATCAAAACCATATTCATTTACCTTTTGTTTAAAACACAACAGTTGTTGGAGCTTGCGTTTTTGAGCACCAGACATGAACTCAGACCATCAGTAAAAATACAGATCTTACTCATTTTGCATTCTTTCGCAATATCTAAGGCCTTAGCAAAGCCCACAACTCACCGAAAGTGGAGGAGGTTCGCATTCCTATTTTGAACAAATGTTCCGTGTTGTTTGTAACATTAAAAATGCAACACTTAACGGCATTAAGCACAACAGACGTGTTAGTTGCCAGAAGATCGACACCATCACGCTTAAGTTCATCAATTTTTTCAGCAAAAAGAGCTTTAATTTCTTGATTAGAAATTTTCCTTTTAGGAGTAAAATTTCCTAGACAAGGAGTAATCTATCACCACCAAATTTTCACAGTTTACAGTCATTGAGTTTACATTGGTATTCACAAAAATCTCTTTAAACTTTTTGAAAACAAAGCTATAACTGGATTTAACCTCTGAGTATATCAACTAACAGAGGTAAGGAGTATAACCTTAAGACCTCTATTTTTCCATATAGCAATTTCATGATGTAATTTATTAATTTTTTTTTATTAACGCATCTTAAAGTATAAACAGAATAAGGTTTAGAAATTACAATTAGTACAACTAAATAAAGATACTAACGAGCAATTTTTATTGAACATATACATATCTATATAAAAGAAAGTCATGTTAGTTACACTATTTATAACTCGGGAACGGCTGAACAGATTTGGCTGAATATAGGTGGAGAGGTAGTTTAGGGCCATGAGACGGACAAAAGATACTTTTTATCACATTCGAACGCGTTTTCGTGAAGTCACTATAAAATGTGGTATAGCAAAACGCAAATGACAGCTAAACGTAATTTTGTCTATGGTTAAGTAGAAAATTTGATAATATAAATTTTGTCAGAAATATATAATCACAGTAATTTGTATTCCTTTGAATCATCATTATCAATGCCGCGACCAAGACGATCGAATCTTTCCCGAGAAAGCCGTAATGCAAGAAGGTTACGAAACATTGGGAATGAAGCGGATGAAGAAGCACAAGGAATTTCCCGTGAAGAGCGCCGCGTTAGTATGGCTCGACTTCGTGCTTCTCAATCACAAGAGCACAGCGAGGCAGCCCGTGAAACGGCTCGGTTGGCAATGCGAAATAGTTGAGCGAATAACAGAGATCAACAAGTAGATTTAGTAATTCAAACGAATGTACCACTGTTGAATCGCCAACAAAAATAAGTTTATGATACATTAATCAAGGCAATTGCTGATGGAAATGGTGGTTTATATTTCCTTGATGCCCCTGGTGGAACTGGTAAGACATTCCTCATGTCAGTAATTTTAGCCACTGTTCGTGCGAAATCCAACATTGCGCTTGCAGTTGCTTCTTCTGGAATAGCTGCCACATTGTTCGAAGGATGCCGTACGGCTCATTCAGCATTAAAATTGGCGTTATGCATGCAGTAAAATATGCCGAATGCACAATGGCGCATAAACGTGAATTAGAAACACTTAACCGAACGTTGCAAGATATACGCAATGACTCAAAGCGCAATGATTTTACTGCCTGGCGACTTCCGCCAAACACTGCCAGTAATTCCAAGATCAACGGCTGCTGACGAAATAAACGCTTGCCTCAAATCATCGAATCGATGGCGCTATGTGAAGAAACTTCAGCTGACAACAAACATGAGAGTTGCATTACTTAATGATACATCTACTGAAGATTTCTCTGAGTAATTACAGACTATCGGTAATGGTCGAGTACCTTTCGCCGAATCGAGCGGATTGATTTCTTTTCCTCAGAATTTCTGTAACTTTGTCTCATCGAAAGACGAACTTATCACTAAAGTATTCCCAAACATCATTAACAACTACAAAAATAATGAATGGATGAGTGAGGGAGCAATTTTAGCGGATAAGAATAAATATTTAAATGACCTAAACTACATAATTCAAAATGATATCATTGGAACAATGCATTCATTCAAATCTATTGATTGTGTAACAAGCCACCAACTATCCAATTGAATTTTTAAACTCCTTGGATGTGCCTGGCTTACCACCGCACAATTTACGCCTAAAAGTTGGCTCCGTAGTAATCATGCTTCGAAACATTAGCCCACCAAAACTTTGCAATGGTACGCGTTTGGTGGTAAATAAATCGATGAACAATGTAATTTACGCGACGATACTCAAAGGAAAATTCAAAGGTGAAGAATTTCTCATTCCGAGGATCCCAACCAATCTTCCGTTTGAGTTCAAAATACTTCAATTTCCGATCCGTCTTGCATTCGCTATGACCATTAACAAATCACAAAGCCAATCCTTGAAAGTTTGTGGCCTGAATGTGGAAAATCAATGTTTCTCACATGGTGAATTATATGTGGCATGTTCACGGGTTGGAAAACCATCTGCGTTGTTTGTTCTTGCACCTGATAATAAAACAAAAAATTTCGTGTATCGTAAGGTGGTTAACTGAAGAGTACAATCTATTAAAGCTTCATTGAAATCAAAAATCTGCTTTTTTATTGCCTCTAGGGCGGAACAAAGTTCGTCGAAGGAAAAATTAAGATGCCTCATTATTCATAGACTCATTATGAATGTATAAATATATATATAAGGTACAGCAGCTACTGGGTGCCCATCTGGTCTAAAACTGTCTTACGCTTAAGCCGCCGACGATGAGAATTGGCTGAAGTAAAGCCAATGCTTCAGCGTTGACATGTGTACTGAAACGTTGTCTGCGAGCCATGGCATACTTTTTCGCCACGTCAGTAACGAGTAGCATACCAAGATTACGATGGAGGTCGAGATTTCTCACATAGTATGAAGCATTGACGATGTTGCGCAGCACTTTATTTTGGAATCGTTGGATAATAGTCATGCAAGATTCGCTTGAGCATCCCCACAGCTGAATGCCATACGTCCAGACCGGTTTAAGTATTTGATTATATAGCAGTAGTTTGTTGTTCGTTGACAGAATAGAGTGTCTACCAATCAGATAAAGAAGGTTTTTTGTTTTTAATTCCAGCTCTTCACGCTTTTTCTTGACATGCGCCTTCCAACGCATTTTAGCTGTAAGGGTTATTCCAAGATATTTTGCCTCGTTGACGTACGGTATATTTACGCTGTTTATGTAGACTGGCTTGTAAATTGTTTTTTTTTTCAGGCCGAATGAATTATTTTGAATTATTTAATTTGATACGCCATTTTTCCTTCATGTTGCAATAGAACTCACCGCTGATTGCAATTTCGTCGTTGTAGTCTCGATCACTTCTCCAACTGCTAGGATAGCCGTGTCATCTGCAAAGGTTGCGGTAACGTGTTGCTCGTGAACCGGTAAGTCATACGTATACAAGAGGTAAGGGAGAGGGCCTAGGATGCTTCCTTGAGGTACCCCCGCGCTTGCTTTTTGCAATGAAGAATAGGCGTTGACCAGTCTGACACGAAAGTATCTGCCATCAAGGTCGGATGAAAGGATTTTGGAATAATTCCTGGGCAAAATCAATTTTAGTTTGTGAAGTAAACCCGTATGCCAAACTTTGTCAAACGCCTGTGAGACGTCAAGAAACACCGCTGCGCAAACTTTATTTTACTCTATCGCACACTCTATGGTTCAAACAACTCTGTGAACCTGGTCGATTGTGAAGTGATTTTTTCGAAAGCCAAATTGTTGCGTTGGAATAACTCTCTTGTTTTCTATAATCGGCAACATTCGAGTCAGTAACAGTCGTTCAAAAAGTTTGGACAGCATAGACAGGAGAGAAATAGGTCGGTATGAAGACACATCATTTGGAACATATTTTAACAAAAAACACAAATTATTCAATTGAGACAGACAAGTAATACAATTATTGGGCCATCTCTGAAGAATTTGTGCAGTTATGAGGTCGAAACCCGGTATTTTGAAAATTTCGCTCATTACTTTCTGCAGTTATGAGGTCGAAACCAGGGGTTTTTTTTGGTTTTCATTTTGAAAATTTCGCTCATTACTTCTTCGAAACTAACAGGCTCAATGACTTTCAATCCAATTTGACCCGATGTCAATATATTCAGATCCATCATTGGCAGAGAAGGTTTTACGAAGATTTTCTGCAAATAAATTTGCTTTTTGCTCATTTGATTTTGCCCATTGGGTGTCGTTTATTTTGATGGGTGCTATGTGTTTTATCGGTCGATTAAATGACTTTTCTGCCTTCTATAAGCAGTAGTCTGTGGATTTATCAGATGCGAGGCTCTTAAGAAATCGATAGAAATTATCATTTTTGAATTTCTGAATTTGAACGTGTAGTTGTTTTTTTGTTTGGTTGAGTTTCAATTTGTCCTCAGGATATCTGGTTTGCTGCCAACGACGTCTAAGTTTTCGTTTTTTTGTTTATCAGCAGATATATGATGAGTATTTTTTCTTATTTGATGTGACATATTGCTGGGGCGTACTGTTCCATGCTGCGTTTTGAATTATTTGCGTGAATTGAAGCACGGCATCATCAAGATTATCAATGGTCACGATACGGTCGGTGTCTACCACTACAGCTTGTAATTGCATTTGAAAGTACTGCCAGTCGGTGAAGTTATTAAATAGATGAGGAGACGTTTTATTTAGTACCGCATTTCCTAATATTTCTAAAAGGATCGGTTAGTGGTCAGAGTTCAGATCGAAGCCTTCGGAAATAGAAAGATGGTTGGCGGGAATATTTTTGAAGACAAAAAAGTCAATCAAATCAGGTATTTTGTTCGTGTCTGAAGGCCAATATGTTGGCTTGCCAGTCGAAATTATTTCGCAAGCTTTTTGTCTTATGGCTTTAAACATTTCGCGCCCTTTTGTCGTTGTAAGCCTAGACCCCCAATGTATGTGCTTAGCGTTGAAATCGCCTCCTATAATAAAACGTCCTTTGTATCTTTAGATGAGAGATACATAATCTGCAGATTTTAGTTGGTGTGTGGGTGGGCTGTATACAGCTGTTGGTACTATTTGTTGCTCGAAGGCCTCGACAGAAACGGAAGTTGTTTGAAACTCCTCGGCGCTGAGTTGGTCTTCCAAGTGGTAAGTTATATTATTTTTTATGAGAACGGCGCTGCCACCTCTTGCACAATTGTTGGGGTGAATAGTATGGTATAGGGAATAATGTTTAAAATTCAAATATGAATGTCTTCTGAAGTGTGTTTCAGCTATTGGGCAGACGTCAATTTCGTCGTTGTTTAACAGAACTTCTAGCTCTCTTTGGTGTTTAGCTAGACCGTTGGCATTCCATAATATTATTTTTAGTGTTTTATTCATAGTCAAAAAGTGCATGTTTTGTTCAAGGGCACACAAGTGTTTTTCAATTGATTTGAAGATTTGGCTTTGTTCATTTAATTTGCTTAATATAGCTGAAAGGGGATTTGCACAATAGGTTCGTTCGGTAATAAAGTTTTGGTTATTTGTGCGTATGTAGCCGATTTATTTATTATAGGGATTTTTGTCGGATTATTTGTAAGACTTGTAGTTTTAGCACGTTTTGGGATTGTGTGTTGTTTGTTTGTACAGTTAACTGGCTTTGAATTTTGGGATCGCTTTTTCGTTCTAATCTTTTGGAGTTCTTTCGCCACTATACAGCATCTGTAATTTGCAGGGTGGGACTCTCCGCAGTTACAACACTTTGGGCTTTCTAGTTAATTTTTTTCGCAATCAATGGTGGCATGCTTCCCTGCACACTTGACGCATCGTGACGGTTTGCCGCAAAAGCTTTTAGTATGGCCAAAAGGTTGGCATTTTTTACACTTCGGTATGAGATTTGTAGATTTGACAGGTTCAACTTTTACTATGGTGTTCAATATATTTTTAATTTCGTACACTTTTTTCACATCTTCAGACGGATCGAAAGTGATGAGAAACATTTCAAGTGGTTCCTTTGTTCTTCCACTTGAGTTTGTTTATGGTGCTTAAAGCATTTAGCCCTTGTAATTTTAAGTCATTCACTATTAAATCGCTGTCGCAGAAATGGTGAAGATTTTTAACTATTACCTTGATAGATCTATTTTGCTTATTCTCATAGCTGTGCCAAAGAATATTTTCATTTGACAATAATTTTGTTACAGACCGATAATCGTACGAATCGAACGTTATTACTTTGCATGCATCGTTGTTTAAAAATTTAATGAAAATTTTTTTTTTTATTATAGTAATAAGTTGACTATGAAATTTTTTAAAATCATTATTAAAGTTGATAATTATGGGAGGAGGACGAGGTATTTTACTAACTTTTTTCCGTTTTTGTTGGTTTTGTTGAATCATTAACACTATTTGTCGTACAGCTTCAGGAGAAGTTTCAGCTTTACGTTTCTTGGATGGCCGTTTTTTCTTTGGCATCCAGTCGGTTTCTCTAGCAAGCTCTTCTTTATCAGTTTCATAAACTTCAAAACATTTTTTTTTTTTTGAGATGTTTATATCAGTTTTATTATCATCAGCGCATATAGCAGATTTAAGTTTGCCGTTTTCTAATTTAAGATGGGATATCTCATTTTGTAGAGCAGAGCATAATTTTTCTAAGTCAACCAGTTTTTGCTTAGGTCTTTATTACGCACTTCACTGTTTGTGTTGGAATGATTGGGCCCACCACCCTGTGGTGAAGAACCGATTTGACCTCGGTATAGGCCATATGGTAACGTCTTTTCGTAGGGTCGATAATGCAATCAACGGTGACAGCTGCTTGTCAGCCACACGAGATTTGTTTACACTCGCGATAGCGGAGTGTTGTTTATTGTGAATTTTTTCTTTACACTTTGCTTTTGTTTGGTTTATTAACATTAATTTTCCACTAAAAACAAATATCGCGATTTTAAATGCTTGTTATGTACTGGTATTCGTTTGCAGTTTCACACGCCTACAAATGCAGTCCTTGCTGTTGTAGTTTTTATTAATTAATTGTTTAAGTAATTGATTAATGCACATTGCAGCCGATTTATCCTTCCTGTACGCAAAAGAGTTCCTGTGGAGGGCGCGACTCTCATCAAAGTCATCGGCTATTCTTATCTTGAGCATTTGGTTAAATAACTTTATGACTGAAATAAAGGAAATAGGTCTTACATTTTTTGAAGTCTGTGAGGTCCTTATCTCGCAAGAAAAGCATCATTTAGAGCTGTTAGAAGAGAGAGCGCGAGTCATGTCATAGGTTATTCCATCACAGCCTCCTGCTGAGCGCCACTTGTGGGCATTCAGCACCGTGACCAGCTCATCATACTGAAAGACTAGCCTGGATACAGGAGTTGCATTGGGTAATTGCTGAGAGGCAGCAGAGTTAGGTGGTACCTGTGATTTCAAATGCTTAAGGAACACATCATTGTTGTCTGAGTTCCACTTAGAATCTGCAGAATATCCATTTAGACCTCTTAGGCATTTTACAAAATCCCGCGTCTCTCTCGAATTTGAATTACAATTCAGCACCGCTTTTTTTTCCTCAAAACTTTCTTTTTTGGCCTCTTTTACTTCAGCTTGCCACACCTTCTTGAGCTCGAAATGTAATTCCAAATTTTCCTAGCTTTTTTAAAAGCAGCAACAAGTAGTCGATAGGACTTGGCTAGTCCCTCATTCCACCAAGCTTTTGGTTTGCATTTCGCAGACCAACGGAAGGAGGCAGCAGATATTTCTTCTTGAAGTTTGTTTTCAATCATTTCAAAAGATAGATCAAGGGAAATATCCCCTAAGGCATTTAGAAGCTTCTTTTTGGCGAGAAATTTGCAATTGTTTATACTAACTTTAGAGAACTATTAAGATTGGAAAATGGCGACTACCACAAAGCTGAAAAGGCAGAAGATTCCAAGTACAGTGGCAAGGAGCATTTGTGAAGTTAAGATCCAACACCGACCCATCGACCCTGTTTAGATCTCTTTTACTTGTGTGCCTTGAAAGTTTCACTTCTGTTATGTGTACTACGCTACACGCACTTTTTTTAATCATATTAAAATTGATATAATTCCTACATTTATTTTCATCATACTCAAATATTTCACTAAGACAAACCACATCAACCCGATTATTATTAATATAATAATCAATATTGTCTATATTTGTCTTCATGAATTGGCAATTATAATGCAAACATTTCCTCTAATGAATTTACTGATGACGAAACGCACTTAAAAAGTACTACATCTCGATTAGCCAAAATCGGATCCCTCTTACTGTTCAGTTTGGTGAAATGGGCAAGGGTCTCAGTATCATTAAGCCTGACGCAAGTAGCTTTTGCTATCTTCACTAGCTCCCATAACACCTTTTCTAGCTGGGAGAACACTGGAACTGCACGAGGCTTGACACCCTTATTGACAACTGAGCTGTATTTCGTTTTGGTCAAGGAACAATTTATGACTTCATTAGAGTCGATCATGTTGTCGTTCTCAACCAGTGATGGGAAGTCCCTATCTTCAACATCTAAGCCATCGAAGCGGTTGTTGCTTTTCGGAAAGAAAGAATTGAGCACTTCTTTACGAGATAACTTTTTAACTGTTTTAATTTTTTTTATCTCATTCTCCTTGTGTTGTTGTAGTAGCTTAAACATTCCGCATACTTCCATACGGGGAATGCTGCTGGAGTGACAGTCCTTGGCCGGATATAAATCCGGGTCGTTTCGGTAACGTAGAACCGACTGTCGTGGAAACGATCTCATTCTCCTTCTTCAACACTGGACACTTTCCTCTATCAGAGTATTTATGGTTGTTGTTGTTTTAACAGTAATAGAAGCCCGTCAGTGTAGGGTATATCACCGGTCATCTTCGTCTAGCTAATCTAAAGGTAGGCCCAGGAAACATGCTGTTTCGACGGGTTGGGTCCAGAGGGAGAGTGGTGTTAGATGAGTAGGTTTTAAAGGGCATGTGAAAAGGTGGTTAGTGTTGTGCGGGGTACCTTCACATGCCGGACATATGTTTGGTATGTCGGGGTCAATTCTGGATAAGTAGGAGTTCAACCTGATACTTGATTAATAAAAAAATAAACTTAATGAAATCAAAAATCTGCTTTTTTATTGCCTCTAGGGCGGAACAAAGTTCGTCGGCTTAGCTAGTTGTATGTTATAAAAAGAAAAATTAAGATGCCTCAATATTCATAAATTCATTATGAATGTATAAATATATATATAAGGTACAGCAGCTACTGGGTGCCCATCTGATCTAAAACTGGCTTACGCTTGAGCCGCCGACGATGACAATTGGCTGAAATAAAGCCAATGCTTCAGCGTTGACATGTGTACTTAAACGTTGTCTGTGAGCCATGGCATACTTATTCGCCACGTCAGTAACGAGTAGAATACCAAGATTACGATGGAGGTCGAGATTTCTCACATAGTATGAAGCATTGACGATGTTGCGCAACACTTTCTTTTGGAATCGTTGGATAATAGTCATGCAAGATTCGCTTGAACATCCCCATAGCTGAATGCCATACGTCCAGACCAGTTTAAGTATTTGATTATATAGCAGTAGTTTGTTGTTCGTTGACAGAATAGAATGTCTACTAATAAGATAAAGAAGGTTTTTTGTTTTTAATTCCAGCTCTTCACGCTTTTTCTTGACATGCGCCTTCCAACGCATTTTAGCTTTAAGGGTTATTCCAAGATATTTTGCCTCGTTGACGTACGTACTTTTTTGCCCATGTTGCAATAGAACTCACCGCTGATTGCAATTTTGTCGTTGTAGTCTCGATCACTTCTCCAACTGCTAGGATAGCCGTGTCATCTGCAAAGGTTGCGGTAATGTGTTGCTCGTGAACCGGTAAGTCATACGTAAAAAAGATGTACAGGAGAGGGCCTAGGATGCTTCCTTGAGGTACCCCCGCGCTTGCTTTTTGCAATGAAGAATAGGCGTGGTCCAGTCTGACACGAAAGTATCTGCCATCAAGGTCGGATGAAAGGATTTTGGAATAATTCCTGGGCAAAATCAATTTTAGTTTGTGGAGTAAGCTCGTATGCCAAACTTTGTCAAACGCCTGTGAGACGTCAAGAAACACCGCTGCGCAAACTTTATTTTACTCTATCGCACACTCTATGGTTCAAACAACCCTGTGAACTTGGTCGATTGTGGAGATATTTTTTCGAAAGCCAAATTGTTGCGTTGGAATAACTCTCTTGTTTTCTATAATCGGCAACATTTGAGTCAGTAACAGTCGTTCAAAAAGTTTGGACAGCATTGACAGCAGAGAAATAGGTCGGTATGAAAACACATCACTTGGCGATTTTGCGGCTTCAGGATCATAATTACTTCTGCTGTCTTCCAGTACATAGGAACATATTTTAACAAAAAACACAAGTTATTCAATTGAGACAGACAAGTAACACAATTATTGGGCAATCTCTGAAGAATTTCTGCAGTTATGAGGTCGAAACCCGGTATTTTGAAAATTTCGCTCATTACTTTCTGCAGTTATGAGGTCGAAACCAGGCGTTTTTTCTTTGGTTTTCATTTTGAAAATTTCGCTCATTACTTCTTCGGAACTAACAGGCTCAATGACTTTCAATCCAATTTGACGCGATGTCAATATATTCAGATCCATCATTGGCAGAGAAGGTTTTACGAAGATTTTCTGCAAATAAATTTGCTTTTTGCTCAGTTGATTTTGCCCATTGGGTGTCGTTTATTTTGATGGGTGTTATGTGTTTTATCGGTCGATTAAATGACTTTTCTGCCTTCCATAAGCAGTAGTCTGTGGATTTATCAGATGTGAGGCTCTTAAGAAATCGATTGAAATTATCATTTTTGAATTTCTGAATTTGAACGTGTAGTTGTTTTGTTGTTTGGTTGAGTTTCAATTTGTCCTCAGGATATCTGGTTTGCTGCCAACGACGTCTAAGTTTTCGTTTTTTATTTATCAGCAACTTGGTATATGATGAGTATTTTTCCTTATTTGATGTGACATATTGCTGGGGCGTACTGTTCCATGCTGCGTTTTGAATTTTTTGCGTGAATTGAAGCACGGCATCATCAAGATCATCAATGGCCACGATACAGTCGGTGTCTACCACTACAGCTTGTACTCGTAATTGCATTTGAAAGTACTGCCAGTCGGTGAAGTTATTAAATAGATGAGGAGACGTTTTATTTAGTACCGCATTTCCTAATATTTCTAAAAGGATCGGTTAGTGGTCAGAGTTCAGATCGAAGCCTTCGGAAATAGAAAGATGGTTGGCGGGAATATTTTTGAAGACAAAAAAGTCAATCAAATCAGGTATTTTGTTCGTGTCTGAAGGCCAATATGTTGGCTTGCCAGTCGAAACTATTTCGCAAGCTTTTTGTCTTATGGCTTTAAACATTTCGCGCCCTTTTGTCGTTGTAAGCCTAGACCCCCAATGTATGTGCTTAGCTTTGAAATCGCCTCCTACAATAATACGTCCTTTGTATCTTTCGATGAGAGATACATAATCTGCAGATTTTAGTTGGTGTGTGGGTGGGCTGTATAAAGCTGTTTGTTGCTCGAAGGCCTCGACAGAAACGGAAGTTGTTTGAAACTCCTCGGCGCTGAGTTGGTCTTCCAAGTGGTGAGTTATATTATTTTTTATGAGAACGGGGCTGCCACCTCTTGCACAATTGTTGGGGTGTATAGTATGGTATAAGGAATAATATTTAAAATTCAAATATGAATGTCTTCTGAAGTGTGTTTCAGCTATTGGGCAGACGTCAATTTCGTCGTTGTTTAACAGAACTTCTAGCTCTGTTTGGTGTTTAGCTAGACCGTTGGCATTCCATAATATTATTTTTAGTGTTTTATTCATAGTCAAAAAATTGCATGTTTTGTTCAAGGGCACACAAGCGTTTTTCAATTGATTTGAAGATTTGGCCTTGTTCATTTAATTTGCTTTTGTGAGGTTTATATCAGTTTTATTATCATCAGCGCATATAGCAGATTTAAGTTTGCCGTTTTCTAATTTAAGATGGGATATCTCATTTTGTAGAGCAGAGCATAATTTTTCTAAGTCAACAAGTTTTTGCTTAGGTCTTTATTACGCACTTCACTGTTTGTATTGGAATGATTGGGCCCACCACCCTGTGGTAAAGAACCGATTTGACCTCGGTATAGGCCATATGGAAACATCTTTTCGTAGGGCCGGTAATGCAGTCAACGGTGACAGCTGCTTGTCAGCCACACGAGATTTGTTTACACTCGCGATAGCGGAGTGTTGTTTATTGTGAATTTTTTCTTTACACTTTGCTTTTGTTTGGTTTATTAACATTAATTTTCCACTAAAAATAAATTTCGCGATTTTAAATGCTTGTTATGTACTGGTATTCGTTTGCAGTTTCACACGCCTACAAATGCAGTCCTTGCTGTTGTAGTTTTTATTAATTAATTGTTTAAGTAATTGATTAATGCACATTGCAGCCGATCTATCCTTCCTGTACGCAAAAGAGTTCCTGTGGAGGGCGCGACTCTCATCACAGGTATCGGCTATTCTTATCTTGAGCATTTGGTTAAATAACTTTATGACTGAAATAAAGGAAATAGGTCTTACATTTTTTGAAGTCTGTGAGGTCCTTATCTTGCAAGAAAAGCATCATTTAGAGCTGTTAGAAGAGAGAGCGCGAGTCATGTCATAGGTTATTCCATCACAGCCTCCTGCTGAGCGCCACTTGTGGGCATTCAGCACCGTGACCAGCTCATCATACTGAAAGACTAGCCTGGATACAGGAGTTGCATTGGGTAATTGCTGAGAGGCAGCAGAGTTAGGTGGTACCTGTGATTTCAAATGCTTAAGGAACACATCATTGTTGTCTGAGTTCCACTTAGAATCTGCAGAATATCCATTTAGACCTCTTAGGCATTTTACAAAATCCCGCGTCTCTCTCGAATTTGAATTACAATTCAGCACCGCTTTTTTTCCTCAAAACTTTCTTTTTTGGCCTCTTTTACTTCAGCTTGCCACACCTTCTTGAGCTCCAAATGTAATTCCAAATTTTCCTAGCTTTTTTAAAAGCAGCAACAAGTAGTCGATAGGACTTGGCTAGTCCCTCATTCCACCAAGCCTTTGGTTTGCATTTCGCAGACCAACGGAAGGAGGCAGCAGATATTTCTTCTTGAAGTTTGTTTTCAATCATTTCAAAAGATGGATCAAGGGAAATATCCCCTAAGGCATTTAGAAGCTTCTTTTTGGCGAGAAATTTGCAATTGTTTATACTATTTTTAGAGAACTATTAAGATTGGAAAATGGCGACTACCACAAAGCTGAAAAGGCAGAAGATTCCAAGTACAGTGGCAAGGAGCATTTGTGAAGTTAAGATCCAACACCGACCCATCGACCCTGTTTAGATCTCTTTTACTTGTGTGCCTTGAAAGTTTCACTTCTGTTATGTGTACTACACGCTACACGCACTTTTTTTAATCATATTAAAATTAATATAATTCCTACATTTATTTTCATCATACTCAAATATTTCACTAAGACAAACCACATCAACCCGATTATTATTAATATAATAATCAATATTGTCTATATTTGTCTTCATGAATTGGCAATTATAATGCAAACATTTCCTCTAATGAATTTACTGATGACGAAACGCACTTAAAAAGTACTACATCTCGATTAGCCAAAATCGGATCCCTCTTACTGTTCAGTTTGGTGAAATGGGCAAGGGTCTCAGTATCATTAAGCCTGACGCAAGTAGCTTTTGCTATCTTCACTAGCTCCCATAACACCTTTTCTAGCTGGGAGAACACTGGAACTGCACGAGGCTTGACACCCTTATTGACAACTGAGCTGTATTTCGTTTTGGTCAAGGAACAATTTATGACTTCATTAGAGTCGATCATGTTGTCGTTCTCAACCAGTGATGGGAAGTCCCTATCTTCAACATCTAAGCCATCGAAGCGGTTGTTGCTTTTCGGAAAGAAAGAATTGAGCACTTCTTTACGAGATAACTTTTTAACTGTTTTAATTTTTTTTATCTCATTCTCCTTGTGTTGTTGTAGTAGCATAAACATTCCGCATACTTCCATACGGGGAATGCTGCTGGAGTGACAGTCCTTGGCCGGATATAAATCCGGGTCGTTTCGGTAACGTAGAACCGACTGTCGTGGAAACGATCTCATTCTCCTTCTTCAACACTGGACACTTTCCTCTATCAGAGTATTTATGGTTGTTGTTGTTTTAACAGTAATAGAAGCCCGTCAGTGTAGGGTATATCACCGGTCATCTTCGTCTAGCTAATCTAAAGGTAGGCCCAGGAAACATGCTGTTTCGACGGGTTGGGTCCAGAGGGAGAGGGGTGTTAGATGAGTAGGTTTTAAAGGGCATGTGAAAAGGTGGTTAGTGTTGTGCGGGGTACCTTCACATGCCGGACATATGTTTGGTATGTCGGGGTCAATTCTGGATAAGTAGGAGTTCAACCTGATACTTGATTAATAAAAAAATAAACTTAATGAAATCAAAAATCTGCTTTTTTATTGCCTCTAGGGCGGAACAAAGTTCGTCGGCTTAGCTAGTTGTATGTTATAAAAAGAAAAATTAAGATGCCTCAATATTCATAAATTCATTATGAATGTATAAATATATATATAAGGTACAGCAGCTACTGGGTGCCCATCTGATCTAAAACTGGCTTACGCTTGAGCCGCCGACGATGAGAATTGGCTGAAATAAAGCCAATGCTTCAGCGTTGACATGTGTACTTAAACGTTGTCTGTGAGCCATGGCATACTTATTCGCCACGTCAGTAACGAGTAGAATACCAAGATTACGATGGAGGTCGAGATTTCTCACATAGTATGAAGCATTGACGATGTTGCGCAACACTTTCTTTTGGAATCGTTGGATAATAGTCATGCAAGATTCGCTTGAGCATCCCCACAGCTGAATGCCATACGTCCAGACCGATTTAAGTATTTGATTATATAGCAGTAGTTTGTTGTTCGTTGACAGAATAGAGTGTCTACCAATCAGATAAAGAAGGTTTTTTGTTTTTAATTCCAGCTCTTCACGCTTTTTCTTGACATGCGCCTTCCAACGCATTTTAGTTTTAAGGGTTATTCCAAGATATTTTGCCTCGTTGACGTACGGTATATTTACGCTGTTTATGTAGACTGGCTTGTAAATGGTTTTTTTTTTTCAGGCCGAATACAATGTGCACTGATTTTGAATTATTTATTTTTTGCCAATGTTGCAATAGAACTCACCGCTGATTGCAATTTTGTCGTTGTAGTCTCGATCACTTCTCCAACTGCTAGGATAGCCGTGTCATCTGCAAAGGTTGCGGTAATGTGTTGCTCGTGAACCGGTAAGTCATACGTAAAAAAGATGTACAGGAGAGGGCCTAGGATGCTTCCTTGAGGTACCCCCGCGCTTGCTTTTTGCAATGAAGAATAGGCGTGGTCCAGTCTGACACGAAAGTATCTGCCATCAAGGTCGGATGAAAGGATTTTGGAATAATTCCTGGGCAAAATCAATTTTAGTTTGTGGAGTAAGCTCGTATGCCAAACTTTGTCAAACGCCTGTGAGACGTCAAGAAACACCGCTGCGCAAACTTTATTTTACTCTATCGCACACTCTATGGTTCAAACAACCCTGTGAACTTGGTCGATTGTGGAGATATTTTTTCGAAAGCCAAATTGTTGCGTTGGAATAACTCTCTTGTTTTCTATAATCGGCAACATTTGAGTCAGTAACAGTCGTTCAAAAAGTTTGGACAGCATTGACAGCAGAGAAATAGGTCGGTATGAAAACACATCACTTGGCGATTTTCCGGCTTCAGGATCATAATTACTTCTGCTGTCTTCCAGTACATAGGAACATATTTTAACAAAAAACACAAGTTATTCAATTGAGACAGACAAGTAACACAATTATTGGGCAATCTCTGAAGAATTTCTGCAGTTATGAGGTCGAAACCCGGTATTTTGAAAATTTCGCTCATTACTTTCTGCAGTTATGAGGTCGAAACCAGGCGTTTTTTCTTTGGTTTTCATTTTGAAAATTTCGCTCATTACTTCTTCGGAACTAACAGGCTCAATGACTTTCAATCCAATTTGACGCGATGTCAATATATTCAGATCCATCATTGGCAGAGAAGGTTTTACGAAGATTTTCTGCAAATAAATTTGCTTTTTGCTCAGTTGATTTTGCCCATTGGGTGTCGTTTATTTTGATGGGTGCTATGTGTTTTATCGGTCGATTAAATGACTTTTCTGCCTTCCATAAGCAGTAGTCTGTGGATTTATCAGATGTGAGGCTCTTAAGAAATCGATTGAAATTATCATTTTTGAATTTCTGAATTTGAACGTGTAGTTGTTTTGTTGTTTGGTTGAGTTTCAATTTGTCCTCAGGATATCTGGTTTGCTGCCAACGACGTCTAAGTTTTCGTTTTTTATTTATCAGCAATTTGGTATATGATGAGTATTTTTCCTTATTTGATGTGACATATTGCTGGGGCGTACTGTTCCATGCTGCGTTTTGAATTTTTTGCGTGAATTGAAGCACGGCATCATCAAGATCATCAATGGCCACGATACAGTCGGTGTCTACCACTACAGCTTGAACTCGTAATTGCATTTGAAAGTACTGCCAGTCGGTGAAGTTATTAAATAGATGAGGAGACGTTTTATTTAGTGCCGCATTTCCTATATTAATATTTCTAAAAGGATCGGTTAGTGGTCAGAGTTCAGATCGAAGCCTTCGGAAATAGAAAGATGGTTGGCGGGAATATTTTTGAAGACAAAAAAGTCAATCAAATCAGGTATTTTGTTCGTGTCTGAAGGCCAATATGTTGGCTTGCCAGTCGAAACTATTTCGCAAGCTTTTTGTCTTATGGCTTTAAACATTTCGCGCCCTTTTGTCGTTGTAAGCCTAGACCCCCAATGTATGTGCTTAGCGTTGAAATCGCCTCCTACAATAATACGTCCTTTGTATCTTTCGATGAGAGATACATAATCTGCAGATTTTAGTTGGTGTGTGGGTGGGCTGTATAAAGCTGCTTGTTGCTCGAAGGCCTCGATAGAAACGGAAGTTGTTTGAAACTCCTCGGCGCTGAGTTGGTCTTCCAAGTGGTGAGTTATATTATTTTTTATGAGAACGGGGCTGCCACCTCTTGCACAATTGTTGGGGTGTATAGTATGGTATAAGGAATAATATTTAAAATTCAAATATGAATGTCTTCTGAAGTGTGTTTCAGCTATTGGGCAGACGTCAATTTCGTCGTTGTTTAACAGAACTTCTAGCTCTGTTTGGTGTTTAGCTAAACCGTTGGCATTCCATAATATTATTTTTAGTGTTTTATTCATAGTCAAAAAATTGCATGTTTTGTTCAAGGGCACACAAGCGTTTTTCAATTGATTTGAAGATTTGGCCTTGTTCATTTAATTTGCTTTTGTGAGGTTTATATCAGTTTTATTATCATCAGCGCATATAGCAGATTTAAGTTTGCCGTTTTCTAATTTAAGATGGGATATCTCATTTTGTAGAGCAGAGCATAATTTTTCTAAGTCAACAAGTTTTTGCTTAGGTCTTTATTACGCACTTCACTGTTTGTATTGGAATGATTGGGCCCACCACCCTGTGGTAAAGAACCGATTTGACCTCGGTATAGGCCATATGGAAACATCTTTTCGTAGGGCCGGTAATGCAGTCAACGGTGACAGCTGCTTGTCAGCCACACGAGATTTGTTTACACTCGCGATAGCGGAGTGTTGTTTATTGTGAATTTTTTCTTTACACTTTGCTTTTGTTTGGTTTATTAACATTAATTTTCCACTAAAAATAAATTTCGCGATTTTAAATGCTTGTTATGTACTGGTATTCGTTTGCAGTTTCACACGCCTACAAATGCAGTCCTTGCTGTTGTAGTTTTTATTAATTAATTGTTTAAGTAATTGATTAATGCACATTGCAGCCGATCTATCCTTCCTGTACGCAAAAGAGTTCCTGTGGAGGGCGCGACTCTCATCACAGGTATCGGCTATTCTTATCTTGAGCATTTGGTTAAATAACTTTATGACTGAAATCAAGAAAATAGGTCTAACATTTTTTGAAGTCTGTGAGGTCCTTAAGTTGGGTAGTGGTTAGCTTTTTTGACAAGTAGACGATAGGACTTGGCTAGTCCCTCATTCCACCAAGCCTTTGGTTTGCATTTCGCAGACCAACGGAAGGAGGCAGCAGATATTTCTTCTTGAAGTTTGTTTTCAATCATTTCAAAAGATGGATCAAGGGAAATATCCCCTAAGGCATTTAAAAGCTTCTTTTTGGCGAGAAATTTGGAATTGTTAACACTAACTTTAGAGAACTACATACTAAGATTGGAAAATGGCGACTACCACCAAGCTGAAAAGGCAGAAGATTCCAAGTACAGTGGCAAGGAGCATTTCTGAAGTTTATGTCCAACACCGACCCATCGACACTGTTTAGATCTCTTTTAAAAGTAAAACACGAATTGTTCAGACACCAAAAATCGGATGAATTTCCAAGTTCAACCAATTTCTTACCAAATGGGTGAATTTATACTGTCACAACACACAGCCGACCTGGCATTGGAATAACCACAAATTAACACATTTCTAAAACCGCTTAGAAACTGAAACAACTTTTTGACTTCGGTCGCAAAATCATTTAAGTGCAGACTTGGAGGGAAGTAGACCGCACCAATTACAAATTTTGGGTTTAGATTAACCGTTTTTGCAACAATTATATCACGATTAGAAGAGAACGTTATGCTCTTGAGTTGAATATGTATTTTCAGGGTCATCATAAGTATACCATCATAAGTATATCCATTTTCGGTTGATTATTTGCTGTTGACCGTCTGATATTTGACAGTTTATATTTTGTATTATTTTATTACGGGCATCAGTCACAATGCTCTGTTTAAAGATCGGCTTATTTAAGGTTTTTTTTGTTGCAATGAATGGAAAGCGTTAGTCAAAAGATTTCAGATTGTTCAGTGTACTTCTGTAAAAAAAGGCCGATTGATGTTTAATGCAAAGTTGGATGAGCTTGCTCTATTGTGAATAGTATGTGAGCAGTGCTATTAGGTAAAAGCAAGACACATATGCCGAAGCAAATTTTATTTCAGCGTCGCTGCTAGGTATTCACAAGGCAGATTCAATTTGAAGAATGTTTAGGAATTATCGCAGTTAGGGCCTTCGCACACGGGTCATACCGTCAGTGGCTTTTCCGCACACAATGCAACTATCTATGGTAAAAGTAGGAGTTGTCAATATGTCGAGCGATGAAATGAGGAATTTATTTGTAAATTTTGTCTATTTGTATTCTCTGTAAAAGTTGTCAATTTATTTAGATATATATTCTTTCTCTCTCGGGGCTGTCCCTCATTCTTTGTCTGCCATGAAAGTTTCACTTCTGTTATGTGTACTACGCTACACGCACTTTTTTTAATCATATTAAAATTGATATAATTCCTACATTTATTTTCATCATACTCAAATATTTCACTAAGACAAACCACATCACTGCTATCTTCACTAGCTCCCATAACACCTTTTCTAGCTGGGAGAACACTGGAACTGCACGAGGCTTGACACCCTTCTTGACAACTGAGCTGTATTTCGTTTTGGTCAAGGAACAATTTATGACTTCATTAGAGTCGATCATGTTGTCGTTCTCCACCAGTGATGGGAAGTCCCTATCTTCAACATCTAAGCCATCGAAGCGGTTGTTGCTTTTCGGAAAGAAAGTATTGAGCACTTCTTTACGAGATAACTTTTTAACTGTTTTCATTTTTTTATCTCATTCTCCTTGCTGTTGTTGTAGTAGCATAAACATTCCCCATAATTCCATACGGGGAATGCTGCTGGAGTGACAGTTCTTGGCCGGATATAAATCCGGGTCGTTTCGGTAACGTAGAACAGACTGTCGTGCAAACGATCTCGTTCTCCTTCTTCAACACTGGACACTTTCCTCTATCAGAGTATTTATGGTTGTTGTTGTTTTAACAGTAATAGAAGTCCGTCAGTGTAGGGTATATCACCGGTCATCTTCGTCTAGCTAATCTAAAGGTAGGCCCAGGAAACATGCTGTTTCGACGGGTTGGGTCCAGAGGGAGAGGGGTGTTAGATGAGTAGGTTTTAAAGGGCATGTGAAAAGGTGGTTAGTGTTGTGCGGGGTACCTTCACATGCCGGACATATGTTTGGTATGTCGGGGTCAATTCTGGATAAGTAGGACTTTAACCTGATACTTGATTAATAAAAAAATAAACTTAATAAAATCAAAAATCTGCTTTTTTATTGCCTCTAGGGCGGAACAAAGTTCGTCGGGTCAGCTAGTTGTATATTAAAAACGGAAAAATTAAGATGCCTCATTATTCATAAATTCATTATGAATGTATAAATACATATATAAGGTACAGCAGCTACTGGGTGCCCATCTGGTCTAAAACTGTCTTACGCTTGAGCCGCCGACGATGAGAATTGGCTGAAGTAAAGCCAATGCTTCAGCGTTGACATGTGTACTTAAACGTTGTCTGTGAGCCATGGCATACTTTTTCGCCACGTCAGTAACGAGTAGCATACCAAGATTACGATGGAGGTCGAGATTTCTAACATAGTATGAAGCATTGACGATGTTGCGCAACACTTTATTTTGGAATCGTTGGATAATAGTCATGCAAGATTCGCTTGAGCATCCCCATAGCTGAATGCCATACGTCCAGACCAGTTTAAGTATTTGATTATATAGCAGTAGTTTGTTGTTCGTTGACAGAATAGAATGTCTACTAATAAGATAAAGAAGGTTTTTTGTTTTTAACTCCAGCACTTCACGCTTTTTCTTGACATGCGCCTTCCAACGCATTTTAGCTTTAAGGGTTATTCCAAGATATTTTGCCTCGTTGACGTACGGTATATTTACGCTGTTTATGTAGACTGGCTTGTAAATTGTTTTCTGTTTTTCAGGCCGAATACAATGTGCACTGATTTTGAATTATTTATTTTTTGCCCATGTTGTAATAGAACTCACCGCTGATTGCAATTTCGTCGTTGTAGTCTCGATCACTTCTCCAACTGCTAGGATAGCCGTGTCATCTGCAAAGGTTGCGGTAACGTGTTGCTCGTGAACCGGTAAGTCATACGTAAAAAAGATGTACAGGAGAGGGCCTAGGATGCTTCCTTGAGGTACCCCCGCGCTTGCTTTTTGCAATGAAGAATAGGCGTTGTCCAGTCTGACACGAAAGTATCTGCCATCAAGGTCGGATGAAAGGATTTTGGAATAATTCCTGGGCAAAATCAATTTTAGTTTGTGGAGTAAGCTCGTATGCCAAACTTTGTCAAACGCCTGTGAGACGTCAAGAAACACCGCTGCGCAAACTTTATTTTACTCTATCGCACACTCTATGGTTCAAACAACCCTGTGAACTTGGTCGATTGTGAAGTGATTTTTTCGAAAGCCAAATTGTTGCGTTGGAATAACTCTCTTGTTTTCTATAATCGGCAACATTTGAGTCCGTAACAGTCGTTCAAAAAGTTTGGACAGCATTGACAGCAGAGAAATAGGTCGGTATGAAGACACATCACTTGGCGATTTTCCGGCTTCAGGATCATAATTACTTCTGCTGTCTTCCAGTACATAGGAACATATTTTAACAAAAAACACAAGTTATTCAATTGAGACAGACAAGTAACACAATTATTGGGCAATCTCTGAAGAATTTCTGCAGTTATGAGGTCGAAACCCGGCATTTTGAAAATTTCGCTCATTACTTTCTGCAGTTGTGAGGTCGAAACCAGGCGTTTTTTTTTTGGTTTTCATTTTGAAAATTTCGCTCATTACTTCTTCGGAACTAACAGGCTCAATGCTGACATCACTTTCAATCTAATTTGACGCGATGTCAATATATTCAGATCCATCATTGGGAGAGAAGGTTTACGAAGATTTTCTGCAAATAAATTTGCTTTTTGCTCATTTGATTTTGCCCATTGGGTGTCGTTTATTTTGATGGGTGCTATGTGTTTTATCGGTCGATTAAATGACTTTTCTGCCTTCTATAAGCAGTAGTCTGTGGATTTATCAGATGCGAGGCTCTTAAGAAATCGATAGAAATTATCATTTTTGAATTTCTGAATTTGAACGTGTAGTTGTTTTTTTGTTTGGTTGAGTTTCAATTTGTCCTCAGGATATCTGGTTTGCTGCCAACGACGTCTAAGTTTTCGTTTTTTATTTATCAGCAACTTGGTATATGATGAGTATTTTTCCTTATTTGATGTGACATATTGCTGGGGCGTACTGTTCCATGCTGCGTTTTGAATTTTTTGCGTGAATTGAAGCACGGCATCATCAAGATCATCAATGGCCACGATACAGTCGGTGTCTACCACTACAGCTTGTACTCGTAATTGCATTTGAAAGTACTGCCAGTCGGTGAAGTTATTAAATAGATGAGGAGACGTTTTATTTAGTACCGCATTTCCTAATACTTCTAAAAGGATCGGTTAGTGGTCAGAGTTCAGATCGAAGCCTTCGGAAATAGAAAGATGGTTGGCGGGAATATTTTTGAAGACAAAAAAATCAATCAAATCAGGTATTTTGTTCGTGTCTGAAGGCCAATATGTTGGCTTGCCAGTCGAAACTATTTCGCAAGCTTTTTGTCTTATGGCTTTAAACATTTCGCGCCCTTTTGTCGTTGTAAGCCTAGACCCCCAATGTATGTGCTTAGCGTTGAAATCGCCTCCTACAATAATACGTCCTTTGTATCTTTCGATGAGAGATACATAATCTGCAGATTTTAGTTGGTGTGTGGGTGGGCTGTATAAAGCTGTTTGTTGCTCGAAGGCCTCGACAGAAACGGAAGTTGTTTGAAACTCCTCGGCGCTGAGTTGGTCTTCCAAGTGGTGAGTTATATTATTTTTTATGAGAACGGGGCTGCCACCTCTTGCACAATTGTTGGGGTGTATAGTATGGTATAAGGAATAATATTTAAAATTCAAATATGAATGTCTTCTGAAGTGTGTTTCAGCTATTGGGCAGACGTCAATTTCGTCGTTGTTTAACAGAACTTCTAGCTCTGTTTGGTGTTTAGCTAAACCGTTGGCATTCCATAATATTATTTTTAGTGTTTTTTTCATAGTCAAAAAATTGCATGTTTTGTTCAAGGGCACACAAGCGCTTTTCAATTGATTTGAAGATTTGGCCTTGTTCATTTAATTTGCTTTTGTGAGGTCTATATCAGTTTTATTATCATCAGCGCATATAGCAGATTTAAGTTTGCCGTTTTCTAATTTAAGATGGGATATCTCATTTTGTAGAGCAGAGCATAATTTTTCTAAGTCAACAAGTTTTTGCTTAGGTCTTTATTACGCACTTCACTGTTTGTATTGGAATGATTGGGCCCACCACCCTGTGGTAAAGAACCAATTTGACATCGGTATAGGCCATATGGAAACATCTTTTCGTAGGGCCGGTAATGCAGTCAACGGTGACAGCTGCTTGTCAGCCACACGAGATTTGTTTACACTCGCGATAGCGGAGTGTTGTTTATTGTGAATTTTTTCTTTACACTTTGCTTTTGTTTGGTTTATTAACATTAATTTTCCACTAAAAATAAATTTCGCGATTTTAAATGCTTGTTATGTACTGGTATTCGTTTGCAGTTTCACACGCCTACAAATGCAGTCCTTGCTGTTGTAGTTTTTATTAATTAATTGTTTAAGTAATTGATTAATGCACATTGCAGCCGATCTATCCTTCCTGTACGCAAAAGAGTTCCTGTGGAGGGCGCGACTCTCATCACAGGTATCGGCTATTCTTATCTTGAGCATTTGGTTAAATAACTTTATGACTGAAATAAAGGAAATAGGTCTTACATTTTTTGAAGTCTGTGAGGTCCTTATCTTGCAAGAAAAGCATCATTTAGAGCTGTTAGAAGAGAGAGCGCGAGTCATGTCATAGGTTATTCCATCACAGCCTCCTGCTGAGCGCCACTTGTGGGCATTCAGCACCGTGACCAGCTCATCATACTGAAAGACTAGCCTGGATACAGGAGTTGCATTGGGTAATTGCTGAGAGGCAGCAGAGTTAGGTGGTACCTGTGATTTCAAATGCTTAAGGAACACATCATTGTTGTCTGAGTTCCACTTAGAATCTGCAGAATATCCATTTAGACCTCTTAGGCATTTTACAAAATCCCGCGTCTCTCTCGAATTTGAATTACAATTCAGCACCGCTTTTTTTCCTCAAAACTTTCTTTTTTGGCCTCTTTTACTTCAGCTTGCCACCCCTTCTTGAGCTCCAAATGTAATTCCAAATTTTCCTAACTTTTTTAAAAGCAGCAACAAGTAGTCGATAGGACTTGGCTAGTCCCTCATTCCACCAAGCCTTTGGTTTGCATTTCGCAGACCAACGGAAGGAGGCAGCAGATATTTCTTCTTGAAGTTTGTTTTCAATCATTTCAAAAGATGGATCAAGGGAAATATCCCCTAAGGCATTTAGAAGCTTCTTTTTGGCGAGAAATTTGCAATTGTTTATACTAACTTTAGAGAACTATTAAGATTGGAAAATGGCGACTACCACAAAGCTGAAAAGGCAGAAGATTCCAAGTACAGTGGCAAGGAGCATTAGTGAAGTTAAGATCCAACACCGACCCATCGACCCTGTTTAGATCTCTTTTACTTGTGTGCCTTGAAAGTTTCACTTCTGTTATGTGTACTACACGCTACACGCACTTTTTTTAATCATATTAAAATTGATATAATTCCTACATTTATTTTCATCATACTCAAATATTTCACTAAGACAAACCACATCAACCCGATTATTATTAATATAATAATCAATATTGTCTATATTTGTCTTCATGAATTGGCAATTATAATGCAAACATTTCCTCTAATGAATTTACTGATGACGAAACGCACTTAAAAAGTACTACATCTCGATTAGCCAAAATCGGATCCCTCTTACTGTTCAGTTTGGTGAAATGGGCAAGGGTCTCAGTATCATTAAGCCTGACGCAAGTAGCTTTTGCTATCTTCACTAGCTCCCATAACACCTTTTCTAGCTGGGAGAACACTGGAACTGCACGAGGCTTGACACCCTTATTGACAACTGAGCTGTATTTCGTTTTGGTCAAGGAACAATTTATGACTTCATTAGAGTCGATCATGTTGTCGTTCTCAACCAGTGATGGGAAGTCCCTATCTTCAACATCTAAGCCATCGAAGCGGTTGTTGCTTTTCGGAAAGAAAGTATTGAGCACTTCTTTACGAGATAACTTTTTAACTGTTTTAATTTTTTTTATCTCATTCTCCTTGTGTTGTTGTAGTAGCATAAACATTCCGCATACTTCCATACGGGGAATGCTGCTGGAGTGACAGTCCTTGGCCGGATATAAATCCGGGTCGTTTCGGTAACGTAGAACCGACTGTCGTGGAAACGATCTCATTCTCCTTCTTCAACACTGGACACTTTCCTCTATCAGAGTATTTATGGTTGTTGTTGTTTTAACAGTAATAGAAGCCCGTCAGTGTAGGGTATATCACCGGTCATCTTCGTCTAGCTAATCTAAAGGTAGGCCCAGGAAACATGCTGTTTCGACGGGTTGGGTCCAGAGGGAGAGTGGTGTTAGATGAGTAGGTTTTAAAGGGCATGTGAAAAGGTGGTTAGTGTTGTGCGGGGTACCTTCACATGCCGGACATATGTTTGGTATGTCGGGGTCAATTCTGGATAAGTAGGAGTTCAACCTGATACTTGATTAATAAAAAAATAAACTTAATGAAATCAAAAATCTGCTTTTTTATTGCCTCTAGGGCGGAACAAAGTTCGTCGGCTTAGCTAGTTGTATGTTATAAAAAGAAAAATTAAGATGCCTCAATATTCATAAATTCATTATGAATGTATAAATATATATATAAGGTACAGCAGCTACTGGGTGCCCATCTGATCTAAAACTGGCTTACGCTTGAGCCGCCGACGATGACAATTGGCTGAAATAAAGCCAATGCTTCAGCGTTGACATGTGTACTTAAACGTTGTCTGTGAGCCATGGCATACTTATTCGCCACGTCAGTAACGAGTAGAATACCAAGATTACGATGGAGGTCGAGATTTCTCACATAGTATGAAGCATTGACGATGTTGCGCAACACTTTCTTTTGGAATCGTTGGATAATAGTCATGCAAGATTCGCTTGAGCATCCCCACAGCTGAATGCCATACGTCCAGACCGATTTAAGTATTTGATTATATAGCAGTAGTTTGTTGTTCGTTGACAGAATAGAGTGTCTACCAATCAGATAAAGAAGGTTTTTTGTTTTTAATTCCAGCTCTTCACGCTTTTTCTTGACATGCGCCTTCCAACGCATTTTAGTTTTAAGGGTTATTCCAAGATATTTTGCCTCGTTGACGTACGGTATATTTACGCTGTTTATGTAGACTGGCTTGTAAATGGTTTTTTTTTTTCAGGCCGAATACAATGTGCACTGATTTTGAATTATTTATTTTTTGCCAATGTTGCAATAGAACTCACCGCTGATTGCAATTTTGTCGTTGTAGTCTCGATCACTTCTCCAACTGCTAGGATAGCCGTGTCATCTGCAAAGGTTGCGGTAATGTGTTGCTCGTGAACCGGTAAGTCATACGTAAAAAAGATGTACAGGAGAGGGCCTAGGATGCTTCCTTGAGGTACCCCCGCGCTTGCTTTTTGCAATGAAGAATAGGCGTGGTCCAGTCTGACACGAAAGTATCTGCCATCAAGGTCGGATGAAAGGATTTTGGAATAATTCCTGGGCAAAATCAATTTTAGTTTGTGGAGTAAGCTCGTATGCCAAACTTTGTCAAACGCCTGTGAGACGTCAAGAAACACCGCTGCGCAAACTTTATTTTACTCTATCGCACACTCTATGGTTCAAACAACCCTGTGAACTTGGTCGATTGTGGAGATATTTTTTCGAAAGCCAAATTGTTGCGTTGGAATAACTCTCTTGTTTTCTATAATCGGCAACATTTGAGTCAGTAACAGTCGTTCAAAAAGTTTGGACAGCATTGACAGCAGAGAAATAGGTCGGTATGAAGACACATCACTTGGCGATTTTCCGGCTTCAGGATCATAATTACTTCTGCTGTCTTCCAGTACATAGGAACATATTTTAACAAAAAACACAAGTTATTCAATTGAGACAGACAAGTAACACAATTATTGGGCAATCTCTGAAGAATTTCTGCAGTTATGAGGTCGAAACCCGGTATTTTGAAAATTTCGCTCATTACTTTCTGCAGTTATGAGGTCGAAACCAGGCGTTTTTTCTTTGGTTTTCATTTTGAAAATTTCGCTCATTACTTCTTCGGAACTAACAGGCTCAATGACTTTCAATCCAATTTGACGCGATGTCAATATATTCAGATCCATCATTGGCAGAGAAGGTTTTACGAAGATTTTCTGCAAATAAATTTGCTTTTTGCTCAGTTGATTTTGCCCATTGGGTGTCGTTTATTTTGATGGGTGCTATGTGTTTTATCGGTCGATTAAATGACTTTTCTGCCTTCCATAAGCAGTAGTCTGTGGATTTATCAGATGCGAGGCTCTTAAGAAATCGATTGAAATTATCATTTTTGAATTTCTGAATTTGAACGTGTAGTTGTTTTGTTGTTTGGTTGAGTTTCAATTTGTCCTCAGGATATCTGGTTTGCTGCCAACGACGTCTAAGTTTTCGTTTTTTATTTATCAGCAACTTGGTATATGATGAGTATTTTTCTTTATTTGATGTGACATATTGCTGGGGCGTACTGTTCCATGCTGCGTTTTGAATTTTTTGCGTGAATTGAAGCACGGCATCATCAAGATCATCAATGGCCACGATACAGTCGGTGTCTACCACTACAGCTTGTACTCGTAATTGCATTTGAAAGTACTGCCAGTCGGTGAAGTTATTAAATAGATGAGGAGACGTTTTATTTAGTACCGCATTTCCTAATATTTCTAAAAGGATCGGTTAGTGGTCAGAGTTCAGATCGAAGCCTTCGGAAATAGAAAGATGGTTGGCGGGAATATTTTTGAAGACAAAAAAGTCAATCAATTCAGGTATTTTGTTCGTGTCTGAAGGCCAATATGTTGGCTTGCCAGTCGAAACTATTTCGCAAGCTTTTTGTCTTATGGCTTTAAACATTTCGCGCCCTTTTGTCGTTGTAAGCCTAGACCCCCAATGTATGTGCTTAGCGTTGAAATCGCCTCCTACAATAATACGTCCTTTGTATCTTTCGATGAGAGATACATAATCTGCAGATTTTAGTTGGTGTGTGGGTGGGCTGTATAAAGCTGCTTGTTGCTCGAAGGCCTCGACAGAAACGGAAGTTGTTTGAAACTCCTCGGCGCTGAGTTGGTCTTCCAAGTGGTGAGTTATATTATTTTTTATGAGAACGGGGCTGCCACCTCTTGCACAATTGTTGGGGTGTATAGTATGGTATAAGGAATAATATTTAAAATTCAAATATGAATGTCTTCTGAAGTGTGTTTCAGCTATTGGGCAGACGTCAATTTCGTCGTTGTTTAACAGAACTTCTAGCTCTGTTTGGTGTTTAGCTAAACCGTTGGCATTCCATAATATTATTTTTAGTGTTTTATTCATAGTCAAAAAATTGCATGTTTTGTTCAAGGGCACACAAGCGTTTTTCAATTGATTTGAAGATTTGGCCTTGTTCATTTAATTTGCTTTTGTGAGGTTTATATCAGTTTTATTATCATCAGCGCATATAGCAGATTTAAGTTTGCCGTTTTCTAATTTAAGATGGGATATCTCATTTTGTAGAGCAGAGCATAATTTTTCTAAGTCAACAAGTTTTTGCTTAGGTCTTTATTACACACTTCACTGTTTGTATTGGAATGATTGGGCCCACCACCCTGTGGTAAAGAACCGATTTGACCTCGGTATAGGCCATATGGAAACATCTTTTCGTAGGGCCGGTAATGCAGTCAACGGTGACAGCTGCTTGTCAGCCACACGAGATTTGTTTACACTCGCGATAGCGGAGTGTTGTTTATTGTGAATTTTTTCTTTACACTTTGCTTTTGTTTGGTTTATTAACATTAATTTTCCACTAAAAATAAATTTCGCGATTTTAAATGCTTGTTATGTACTGGTATTCGTTTGCAGTTTCACACGCCTACAAATGCAGTCCTTGCTGTTGTAGTTTTTATTAATTAATTGTTTAAGTAATTGATTAATGCACATTGCAGCCGATCTATCCTTCCTGTACGCAAAAGAGTTCCTGCGGAGGGCGCGACTCTCATCACAGGTATCGGCTATTCTTATCTTGAGCATTTGGTTAAATAACTTTATGACTGAAATCAAGAAAATAGGTCTAACATTTTTTGAAGTCTGTGAGGTCCTTAAGTTGGGTAGTGGTTAGCTTTTTTGACAAGTAGACGATAGGACTTGGCTAGTCCCTCATTCCACCAAGCCTTTGGTTTGCATTTCGCAGACCAACGGAAGGAGGCAGCAGATATTTTTTCTTGAAGTTTGTTTTCAATCATTTCAAAAGATGGATCAAGGGAAATATCCCCTAAGGCATTTAGAAGCTTCTTTTTGGCGAGAAATTTGCAATTGTTTATACTAACTTTAGAGAACTATTAAGATTGGAAAATGGCGACTACCACAAAGCTGAAAAGGCAGAAGATTCCAAGTACAGTGGCAAGGAGCATTTCTGAAGTTTATGTCCAACACCGACCCATCGACCCTGTTTAGATCTCTTTTACTTGTGTGCCTTGAAAGTTTCACTTCTGTTATGTGTACTACGCTAGACGCACTTTTTTTAATCATATTAAAATTGATATAATTCCTACATTTATTTTCATCATACTCAAATATTTCACTAAGACAAACCACATCAACCCGATTATTATTAATATAATAATCAATATTGTCTATATTTGTCTTCATGGATTGGCAATTATAATGCAAACATTTCCTCTAATGAATTTACTGATGACGAAACGCACTTAAAAAGTACTACATCTCGATTAGCCAAAATCGAATCCCTCTTACTGTTCAGTTTGGTGAAATGGGCATGGGTCTCAGTATCATTAAGCCTGACGCAAGTCGCTTTTGCTATCTTCACTAGCTCCCATAACACCTTTTCTAGCTGGGAGAACACTGGAACTGCACGAGGCTTGACACCCTTATTGACAACTGAGCTGTATTTCGTTTTGGTCAACGAACAATTTATGACTTCATTAGAGTCGATCATGTTGTCGTTCTTAACCGGTGACGGGAATTCCGTATCTTCAACATCTAAGCCATCGGAGCGGTTGTTGCTTTTCGGAAAGAAAGTATTGAGCACTTCTTTACGAGATAACTTCTGAACTGTTTTCAGTTTGTTTATCTCTTTCTCCTTCTTCAACACTGGACACTTTCCTCTATCAGAGTATTTATGGTTGTTGTTGTTTTAACAGTAATAGAAGCCCATCAGTGTAGGGTATATCACCGGTCATCTTCGTCTAGCTAATCTAAAGGTAGGCCCAGGAAACATGCTGTTTCGACGGGTTGGGTCAAGGGAGAGGGGTGTTAGATGAGTAGGTTTTAAAGGGCATGTGAAAAGGTGGTTAGTGTTGTGCGGGGTACCTTCACATGCCGGACATATGTTTGGTATGCCGGGGTCAATTCTGGATAAGCAGGAGTCTAACCTGCTGCAGTATCCAGAATGTAATTGTGCCAGTGGTACGCTTGTCTCACGGGGAAGCTGGAGCTCTTCATCTGCTATAGGTAGTGGTTGGACTCCGATTACGGCATTCATAGGACGGAGCTTAAGAAGGTGCTGACGGTCTCCCGGTGAATGTCTTTTATTAATTATCTAAACACTGTCTGGTCCAGTAGATTTCTGTCAGTTTTGACCTGGATCTCGTCGGCGTAGTTTAAAAGTTGTCTGCGGACGTGCCTAGGAGGCGGTTCTGGCTCAAGCAGGTGTCTGCAAGGGCGCAACCTGTGGTAGCACCCTAGCAGGAACTGCTTGCTAAGCAGTTTATTGTGCTCCATTACAGGGAGCATTTGTGTCTCATTGTGCAGTTTTTTAATAGGGGACATCAGGAGGCAACCGGCCGCTGTTCGATTGGTAGTATTTTGGCATGTCGGTAGCTTTATCTACTGCGTTTTACCAGTTTGAGGTGGCCAGACAGGCGCAGGATTGTTTAGAACCGGCCGACTAATTGCCTTAAATGTCGACAGCAACAGTTCTTTGTCTTTACCCCAAGTGCTACTGTCAAGCGATTTGAGGACCTTGTTGCGATGTTGGACTTTAGTGGTAATTGCGGTTGCGGGCGTCTAGAAGGAGAGCAAACTGTCAAAGGTTACACCCAAAATTTTGGAATTGTTTACTGTCGAAATTGGTGTGTCATCGACTTTTACTTTGAGGGACAGTTTGACCTCCTTTATTCAGGTGGTAAAGAGGGTCGCCGTGGACTTAGTGGGGGAAGGTTGGAGATTCCTCGCAGAGAAAGAGCGAGAAAGGTCGGTGAGATAGTTGTTCACTTTGGAGCATAGGCTATCGATGTCATTGCTCGACGCCATTATCGAGCAGTCGTCAGCGTATGAGACCAGGGAGACTCCCTCTGGTGGTTGGAGGAGCTTCGAGATGTATACGTTAAACAGCAAGGGTGAAAGGACACCATCCTGTGGTATACCTTGCCTAATCTTCCTCTGCTTTGATGTTTGGTCTCGAAAAATCACTGACGAGTGATAGTTTGGGGACCACCTCTTCAGCCCTGGCGGGAGTGTCGACTGATAAATATCATCTAGTAGCGTGGCGTGGCTGACTGTATCGAAAGCCTTCTTCAGGCCCAACGTTACAAGGACAGTCCTCTCGCAGGGGCGGTTTGGTTAGCCCTCGGTTTATCTGGGCGTTGGAGTGGGAGTAGGAAGGCTTCAAGTGTCTTCACTACTGGTTAAGGAGAATTATCGGACGATGGGATTTCCCTTGGTTGTGGGGTTTCCCAGGTTTCAGCAGTGGGACCACTCTCTCTCTGCTTTCCACATGTCAGGGATGATGAGAGTGGCCAAGGACTAATTGAATACCCTTGGGAGAAATTCTTCTCCCAATGGTCTCAGGAGCTTCAACATCAGTGCGTTCCATCCATCAGGACCAATTGCTTTTAAAGATTTTGATTTGTTGATGGCCCCCTGAACCTCAT
This sequence comes from Anastrepha fraterculus, assembly GCA_037575425.1. Taxonomy (NCBI): domain Eukaryota; kingdom Metazoa; phylum Arthropoda; class Insecta; order Diptera; family Tephritidae; genus Anastrepha; species Anastrepha fraterculus. The sequence goes on along the minus strand of JAYXIM010005105.1, from coordinate 711,287 downwards.
CACTGGAGAAAGTAAGTGGCGCACTGTCGTTCGTCAGTTTGTGCAGCCTTCTGATGGAACGACGCTTGGTTCTGTCGACCGGAGAATGCAGTGTAAAAATTCGGCTGAAATAGCTAGCGCATCTCTTCGGGTCCGACGAAGTGCAACTGTTGAAGGTGATAGCCACCTTGTCATTGTGCTTCGTCGGGTTCGACAGGGACCTAACGGTGGGCCAGAGCTTACTCACTCCAGTGGTTAGGTTGCAGGTCTTCAGATGATCAACCCATTTGGTCCGCTTGGTCATTGACTGAATTGCATTGAGGCATACACACTTCTGTACTACTACAGAGCAAGCAGCGTTTACTACTTTTACCGCTTTTTTGCGTGTGTCCTAAACTTGCCACATTTGTAGCATTGTCTAATAGACGGAAAATAATGTTCTGCGTGAAAATTTATGTATTGAAGCTTGACATCCTTAGGTAGGCTGTTGCCAAAAAATCCCAGATTAACTGAGAAGGTTTGGAGAAATTTGTTTGAATTCTCCGGATCACGTCTAAAGAAACGTTGTACGAAGTTTACCTTGCTAGTAGACTTGATACCTTTCAGGATTTCTTCATTTGAAAGGTAAAGCGCAACTCCTCGAATTACGCCATACGTTTCAAAGGCCCTTCTTGGAATGAAAGGCTTTAATTTCATTTTCAAGATGTCGTTATTTTTGGCGAAATTGTTTGCCGATCTGGGATTGAAGAAGAACACCTTATATAAGGTGACACCAACTGCTTCAATGATATCGATATCCTGTATTTTTAAGTGACGGATATGCCGATATAGGCTCATGCCATTTCTAATTTTAATATTTTTAAATAGGTCACACTCTGAGGAGTCTACCAAAACAAAAGGTTTGCCATTAAAATTGGCTGGATAGTAAACGGAGCTATCAGACTTATTTGTATTTTGCACTTTTTTGACAGGTGCTTTCTTTCAACTGTTTAGGCATTACAAATATCTTGCATTTTTACAGTCTTTCGAAGATTTCACAGCCTCAAACTCTATAAACTCCTCACTCTCATTTCCATCAGACAGAACTACTGTGTATTTTATATTTCAATTTCACGACGCCTTTTCTTATTGCCAAACAAACCAGAGCACTAAAAAAAGCACACCGATCACAGCTATGTCACTGTTGCGACGACGAAATGCAGTCTTTAAGCGGAAGACGCCGTGGCAATAAAGGGTGTGTGTGTGTGCATAATGTATAAACTCGAATCATTCCGATAACTTAGAATTGGCTGCCATGGGAATGTGTTTGGTAGTTTCTATTGCTTTCGCGTACTCTTCCTCTTCACTAATAAGTATTCCCCTTCTTCTGTGAGAATATATACCAGATCCAACACCGCAGCCCATTTTACTGCCACCCGTATAGACTGTAGTGTCGAAGTTGTTTAGAGAGAATCCCTTATTCCATTCCTCCTTAGATGGAAAGAGAGTGGCAAAATTTCTATTGAAAGTTACCATCGGGACGATGTAGTCAGTTCTCACCGAGATTAACTGAGTTTGGCGCAATAATAGACTAGCATGACCATACGTTTTTTCTCTCCAGCGACCCGCTTCATTTTACCTAAATGCACTCATGGTTGCCGTCTTCTTAATATGTAGGTCAATTGGAATAACGTGTGTCAGTGCATTGAGAGCCTCTCTAGGACATGATCTGATTGCAGTGACCGTTATTGCAGGCTGATCTTTGTATTCTGCCGAGTAGTTTAGTATTGTACTCTCTCCCAAGAGTCTTCCACCAAACTACCGAACCATACGATAGAATAGGTCGTATAACCGTCTTATACAGCCATAATGTATGCTTAGGTTGAAGACCCCATCTTCTTCCAAGCATACGTTTACAGGCATATAAAGCACTTTCTGCCTTCCTTACCCGTTCTTCAACATGTAATTTCCAGCTTAGTTTGGAGTCCAGAATTACCCCTAAGTACTTTGCGCTGGGTGATAGTGAGAGAGTTTTTCTGTTAATATTTGGTAGGGTAAAAGTTGGTTCCTTATGTCTGGTGGTGAAAAGCATAAGTTCTGTTTTACGCGGACTTAGACCTAGGCCACAGCCTGTGGCTAAAGAGTTAAGCTCGTCTAACGCCCTTTGGATGAACACCACATCACCAGCGTGCGCCACCGCTTTTACCCCACCTCTATTAAGTTTTGTTAAGACTGTGCTATTAACGCATAACCAGAGAAGTAGGGACAATACTCCCTCCTGTGGAGTGCCCCTGTGGACCTTCTTGGTTATTCTTATATTACACATATCAGCTTTGATGATCCTGGTTTCTAGCATAGAGATGACCCAATTACTGATGCAACTGTCCACCTCTGTCTATCAACGCCCGTTGGATGGCATCTGTACTAACATTGTTCTATATCCAAGAATGCCGCCATGGTATATTGTTTAACTGCTTTTTCGTTCTTCTGTCGTAGCAGTCCAAGTACCATCAGGCTTCTTGGCCCAAGAAACCATTGAATGATCTTTAGACAGAACACGGCTAAGCCTAGCAGAATCCCTGGTATATTCGATTGACGAACAATATTCGCTCCAGCTATCTTACTTGGCGTCCCTAATTGCCTTCTTGTACTGCCTCCGACTCTCTTTGTACAATTGCCAATTTCCTGTCGAGTAACTGAGGTTAAACGTTGATATAGATTTTTCCCTTAGTTTTGAGAGCTCACTGCTCCACCAGTGAGGATTGGATTTTTTTCTAAAGTTTATGGGGCAGGACGTTTTGTAGGCCTTACTAAATGCTTTCTCCAGTGTTGTGACCCTACTCTCAAGGTTTTCGGCAAGAGTGATTTGGTGGATGTGAATCTCTCCTATCCTTTATCGACTATGTTTCTGGACCTCTTACAGTTGGTTCTTAGTGGATTTCTATACGGTAAGGGCGGATCAACATTAAGATCCAGATCGTACAAGATCCAGCTGTGATCCGAAAAAGACCTTTTATTAGAGACCCTCCAATTGTCTAAGCTTACTGAGCTGTTTTCAGACAATAGTGTAACATCGATCACTTCCTCCCATCCCCTGAAGTACTCCGTACTAGGAAAGGTGAAAGTGGGAGTGTTACCCCTGTTACATACCGACAAGCTAGTGTTAATTATGAAATCATAAAGAGATACCCCTCGGTCGTTTGTTTCGAAGCTTCCCCATAGAGCATACCTTGCATTGGCATCACATTCGCGAAGCAGGGTTTTGTTCGGGTTTTCCTGCACAAGTTTACGGGCCTCCTCAGGCCATGCTCGTCTATCATGTGCCATGTGTATTGAGGCAAGTGTTATTCTGACTCCGTCAGTGGCTTCCACCTCAACAGCCGTCAAATCCTGTGAACTATATAATGGAATTAAAAATGTGTTTAAGTATTTTTTAGCTACAATACATGTTCTGGGATTACCTTGCATCCGTTTAAAGTACATATTGTAGTTGTAGTTTTTCCCAGTGAACCCTTTCACCTCGGTGCTCCGCACCCAGGGTTCCTGAATTAATGCGATGTCCACGTCCTCCTCCGCCAGGAGAACGGTTAGGTTGTCCGTTGCACACCGTGAATGCTGCAGATTAATTGGGACAACCTTTAAACCCACGTTTATTGGTTTCCTATTTCGGACTCGGTGTCATCTAGCTGCATGCCAGTCAGCAGGTCGTTGGCACCATCGACCTTATCCTGCTCCTCTTCCGGGCTTGCAGAACGAATGTTTTCAGCTGGGCCTTCCTAATGCCAAACCGAAGTTTGTTTTCCATTTTCTCCAGTGGTCCCAGACTCTCTTCTGTAATTAGAAGGAGGAATGACCTGCTGTGCCTTTGCGGAGCCTCCGCTTTGATAATCGACCAATCGGTCATCAGCACCGAGCGATTAGGCGCCTGTAGGTAAGGGATTAGTTGATTGGCATCAAACTCCATGGTTGGTACCCAGATGCGAGCCCTCGGCCTTCGTGGAAATTCGCTAGCCGGAATTAGCTTGAGTTTCAAGCCTTCCCAGCTGTTCTGGATTTCCCCAATCACGTTTGTCAGGAAATGCAGTGAGAATTGGTCATCGCATTTAATGACACGGTAACCGCGGACTACCTCCAACGAGTCGAAACCTGGTGTTTGGCCTTCCGGGTTCGCCATGACATGCTCATCGACTATGCGAGACAACCGTGCCTCAACATCTGACCACTTGTCAAGCACTGGTTTTCCGTGGTTAGAGGTTTCATGTACCAATGTCATTTGAAGGTGGTCCCGTAAATCGCTTGATAGGTTTGGAGGCAACTGCACCCTGACCCGATATCTTGTGCTTCTTTGTTACCTTCCCAGTTTCGTCATGCGAGCGGTTTCGTTTTTCGGCATCTGTCTTGTTGGCGGCTTGGAATGCCAAGTATTCATCAACCACCTTTTGACATCTTGCCTTGTCGGTCTCATCTTTGGGATGAACTTTACCTTCGGTCTCGTTTTTTCGAATCCTGCCAAGGAGAGACCTCTCGTAGAGTTTATACCTCGAGGGACCTTTATTACCACGCTTTTGCCCCATGGCTATAGCGGATGTTGTTGGTTGATTTATAGTTGTTGGCGTACCATGGCCCACAGCTTTGCCCTCAACTGTTTCTTGGCTGGAGGCCAAGAGCTCATCCTCTAAGGGTGACCCTGTCATCCTCAGTTCGTCCTTGCTCGTACGTCTTGTCCATTTGTCTGACCGTTTTTTAAGTGCGTCCGTCCTTTTCTCCTGTCTATCTGTTTGCTTGTCCAGTAGTTTTGTCCGCGTGTTCGTTTTTTATCAGTCCGTGCTGTCGATGCGTCAATATGTTTTCCCGTCATTTTGTCCGTTTGTTCCGTGTTTGTTTTTCCGTCATCGGAATTGTTAGTTTTTTGTTTGAACGTTTCATCTGGTTCGTACGGTCACCTGCCCCGGCAAGGGAGCTGCGCATGTCGCCATGCGTGGTGACCGAAGAAAATAAAGGGGAAATATCCGGTCGACCATGGCAGCGCTCCATACCATGGCAAGGCCACCGTTACAACCTGAGGCGGCCTAATATCAGGACGGCTCCGTTCGAGCCTTATTTAGTCCCCCGGCTGCCAAACCTGTGTGTGTTCCCCTATTCACCACCTGGGGACGCGCCCATAGGTATAACAGGTTCGCCCAAGGGCCTCATCAGTATAGTAATTCTTTGTTTTTGGCGAGAATTAATTTAAGCATAATCGGCCTTCGTCGGCGCTTTTACCAAATAGCCCTCATCAGTATGCTAATTCCGGCTACGCCATCCACAGTATTTTCCCATGGAATTATTCATCCACAGTATTTTTGCACTTAGATAGCACTGCACAAAAAAATTAAATTTCGCGAAGCCGACCCAATTAGCTTTGTTGAAGTTAATGTAAGGCCGGTGATTTGCGGAAACAAAGTCATCAAGTCTCTCGATCGGAACGACAAGTGGTCTGAATGCCAAAAATCGTCATGCGCATTAAAGTCACCTAATACCAATCGATTTTCACCTCTGATGAGCGCACCAATTTCAGGGTGATTTCCTTCCGGCCGCCGTAGCCGATAAGGTAGGTGCATGCGGAATTCAGAGAGAACGTAGATTCGAATCTCGGTGAAAGACCAAAATGAAGAAAACAATTTTTCTAATAGCGGCAAGCGATGACAAACCTCCGCGTGTTTTTTTTTGGCAGAAAAAGCTCCGGAGTCGGCTTAAAACTGTAGGCCCCTCCATTTATGGAGCAACGCACGGAGCAGACTGTGCGGGGGTCCAAGAGTTGCCGGTTTGTCCCCGCACTTGGTTCGGAGCAAGAGGCTTCCTGAGTACTCAGAAGGTCATACAGGTTTTTCAGCTCGCCAATACGGTTTCAGAAAACATCGCATTTCAGTAGATGCAATAACAGAAGTACGAGAAGAGGACACCATCAATAAAATTAAGCAATGGTCACCACCGTCTGGGCTAAGACCAGCAGACCATAAGACCGAACTGGTTCATTCCCATGGCAGCCGGTTCTACATTACCGGAATGACTCGGGTTTTTCCCGACCAAGGCACTATGGGCTGGCATCAAGAAAGGTGGCCAAAAGTCGGTTTTGGAACTGGGACCAATGGAGTATATTTTTGATATCTATACACTTTAGAGCAGCTATGAGCAAAATTTCAGAGAATTTCGTTTAGTAGTTTTGCCATTAAAGGGCGATAACCATTCATACTTCGGCTTTTTTTGCACTTGGTCATATAGTTAAAAACAGTGCGAAATTCGAATATCGCTCAAAATATTTTTGGTAAATTTTACGTTTTTGTATTCAGTTAGAATATTCCAACACAGATTATACTGAAAAAGCTTTGAAATAAAGGAACTTGACGAAAAAAAATTAATTTTATTCTTAAAATGTTGTTTTTTACCAAAAAGTTTTAGCCGTCGAATGCTGGCAACTTTTGGCACTCCATGATATTAACAAAATTTCAATATGAAAATATTCTTTGAAGTATCTATTATTACCTATTAATGCGCAAATGTGCGCTTTTTAGTATTTTCAGAGATAACGGTAAAAACGTATGTGCGCTCTGAACAGCTTTTGTACTGTGTCTATGTTCAAATGCCCATAACGTTTTACTGAATTGACAGATTTGAGTCATTTTTGATATATTAAAAATATTTTTAAAAAATCGTTACACAGCCAATAGAAATGTTTTTTTTGTTTACATTACAAAAGTAACAAAGTAGCCATGATAAATTAAAAAAATCGTTGGGAGAACGTAATTCTGATTGGGGGAAGGTTTTTTTAAATGTCTAGAATTTTGCTTCTAACAACATAGTAGGCATTAAATCAAAAATAAATTTCAGAAAATTCGAAACTTAGTTGGTCGGCTCATTGTTAAATGCAATTTAATCAAAGCTGTTTCATTATAATGGCGACATTCACGAAGAAGGAAATTTTAGATGCCAATGATGCTGAAAAAGGAAGCGGTGTAAAATATATTTTAAATAAATTACTAATTGAAGAAAATAAGGTACATTCTGAGGATCTTAAGCGTTTAGTTAAGATGGTTGCGTCTCTTATTTCTAAAAGAAAGGTTAAATACAAAAAAACCAAAAAAAATAATAAATCATTTACAGAGAAAAATGTCGAATGGATTAATTCACAGTTTCTCATTCCAGAATTAAGAATAAAGTCTAGTTCCGATTCTTCTTCCTTGAAACGTGGTCGCCCATGTGTTGAATTTGAAAAAATGTCAGATCGATCGAAGCGGCGGGCAATTGCAAAAATAAGCCAGCAATGTGAAAACGATCCTCTAAAAATATTATTGGCGGCACGACAAGCTGCAATAAAGTCTCAGGAGTGCGAATTAAGTTCGGTTTTGAAGAAAATCATAGAAAACCCAGAGTATTGCGTGAAAATAAAGCAATCCAGTAAAGCCACGCTTTCACTTATTGTGAAATCTCCTGAAGAAGCTCTGGCTTTTTTGATCGATAATGGGCTTTCAAAATCAGTTTATACAAATATAAGGTTAGCAACAAAATTAAGCGGAGCTGATGTTTGGCCTCCTTACGATCGATTAAAGGAAGCTAAAGAGCAATGTAGACCTCTAAAAGAATTCATTCAAATAAATGAGAATGAAGCTAAGTGCGATCTTCAAGCGCTTTTAAATCATACTGCCAGAAGAATTGCCGAGTTGCAGCAAGAAGTAGTACTTTTATATGCACAGAAGTCTAATTTTTGCGACATTGAAGCTGTTTTTATTTTTTCTTGGGGGTTTGATGGAACCAGTGGATTTCCATCATTCAAACAACCTTATTCTGAATCAAGTGTAGAAAAAGTTGATACAAATTTACTTGCTTGTACATGCATTCCTTTAAGATTAGTAACGTCAAATGGGACCATTTTGTGGAACAACGCTATTTCTCAATCTGAAAAATTTTGTCGCCCAATTTCACTTAAATGGATAAAAGAAACTACTGAAATTATTAAATCACAAAAGCAAATAATGGACGAACAAATTAATAAGCTCGAGTGCTTGGAAATTGAGGTACAACATTTTCGTATACGTTTACATTTTTCTTTGCATATGACTCTAATAGATGGTAAAGTTTTAAATGCACTTACTGACACAACATCATCACAGTCATGTCCAATTTGCCACGCGACACCAAAACAATTCAATGATCTTTCCAATATTGCGACAGATGTTTTCTTACCAATTACTGGCTCCCTGCAGCATGGCATAAGTCCATTGCACGCTTGGATTAAAATTTTGAAATGCTGTTTAAATATTTCATACAGGAAAAATATAAGAAAGTGGAGAGTCTCAAACGAAGTTGATAAAAAAGAATATTCGCGCAGAAAAGCAGAAATACAAGATATTTTGTGGAAGAAATTGGGATTGAAAGTGGACATGCCCAAGGATAGAGGTTGCGGAAACAGTAATGATGGCAATTCAGTTCGTCGGGCTTTTCAAAATTCAGAAGTCTTTGCAAATTGTTTAGAGTTGAATACAGAATTAGTAACCAACTTTTCAATAATATTAATGGCTTTATCCTGCCATCTGCCGATAGATCCTAATAAATTCAATATACTGTGCCATCAGACTGCAAGAATTTATGTTGCGAACTACAATTGGTATTTTATGCCTGCGACGGTTCATAAAATATTAATTCACGGCTCTGCGATTATAGAAAATAGTATTTTACCTGTAGGAATGTTTGCAGAAGAAGCTTCTGAAGCCCGCAATAAAAATTATAAGTGTTACCGTGAGCGGCACAGTCGGAAATGTAGTCGAGAAGCTACAATGCAAGATATGTTCTTGCGTTCTATGGATTCCTCAGATCCACTAATAGCGTCTCATAGCTTGAGTTCACGACTACAAAAACGAAAAAAATTGCCTCTTCCATCTGCAGTAATTGCATTACTCGCATTACCAGAGGTTCCGCAAAGTGAAGAGTAACGGCCACTCCTCAAAAGAGATAAAAAAAAAGTAAATCATAAAAAAAATATAAAAATATAAAAAAATTAAAAAAAAAAATCTTAAAAAAGCAAAAAAAAATATTTTCAGTTGAAATCAATTTTATTTTCCTAAAATATCTTTAATTTTCAAATTAAGAAAAATATAAAATAAAAAAATCTTAAAAAAAAATCGTTTTAATAAAAAAAAACCAAAAAACCGTAAAAAAAAATTTAAAAAATAAAGAAAAAATAAAAAAAAATAAAAAAAAATTAAAAAAAATTTAAAAAAAATAAAAGTGGAGTCTTCTAAACCTGTAACCTCCTCGTGGTAGGCTCTGGAAACTGCAAATGTTCACCAAACTTTGCAGGCTAATAACAGGCTTATGAAAGTGCTGGAATTTTCAACTTAGGCGCTTGGTATAAAGATTTTTCAAATTCTGAGTCCAGATTCGAAATCAGCGACCTCGAAAACCCCTTTATGCAAATATTTGTATAAAAAATTGATTTTTTTTAATTTCGGCCGCCATATTGGATCCGCCATATTGAATTTTTAAATTCTGAGTCCAGATTCGAAATCAGCGACCTCAAAAACCCCTGTATGCAAATATTTGTATAAAAAAATTGATTTTTTAAAATTTCGGTCGCCATATTGGATCCGCCATATTGAATTTTTAAATCCTGAGTCCAGATTCGAAATCAGCGACCTCGAAAACCCATGTATGCAAATATTTGTATAAAAATATGGATTTTTTAAATTTTCGGTCGCCATATTGGATCCGCCATATTGAATTTCTAAAATCTGATTTCAGATTCGACATCAGCGACCCCAAAAACATTTATATACCAAGTTTCACGAAAAAATGTTTTGATTTCGATTTATGGCCGCTTTTCCTTGATGCCAGCCCATAGTGCAAGGGCTGCCGCCCCAGTAAACTAGCCCTGTCAAGTGTACCGTATCCCACCCCCGATCTTTCGTCACAGGAGCAATCTCTGGCAGCACGTTTGCTCCGAATACTTCTCTTCAGGGCTGGCGTCGAACCTAACCCTGGACCAGAGGTATTTTACTGCTGCATCTGCCACAAACGGCTCCCTCCGAACTCCGCCTCGGTTAGGAGCAGCAAGTGCAACGGGTGGTGCCATCTTAAGATCTGTTCAGGCCTTAAGAATCATAGGGATTGGTTCGCAAGGTATGTGGCCACGTGTTGCTCCCGCCATCAGGCGGCCCCTGCCTCAACGGCACTACTGCCCTCAGTGCCGGCACTTTAAACTGCCGTCACCAACACCACCTCAACGGTAAGGACCCCCATGAGCAACACAACTCCCCCAACGACCCACAACCCTCCTGCTCCTACCCCAGTGCGGGGACAAACCAGCAGGTCTTGGTCCGCCGCACAGTCTGCTCCGTGCGTCAGACCAGAGTGCCTCGGAACCTGATAACAGTCCAATGCAATTCTTGCAATGGCTGGTGCCACTTTCGGAGGTGCTCTGGCCTGCGCACTACCCGTGAGTGGGCACGCGACTTCGTTGCTCCCTGCTGCAGAGCTCTGCGTCCGCAACCGCCCTCTGCGGCGCGGCCGTCTGCCAACGTCAGGCCACAACAACTCTTGCGGAACGCACAGCAGGACCAACGCAGATAACACTATGCGTCCCTCACCTCCCGAGTTATGATCACACTCCCGAGGAGTTTTAAACTCCTACAACTAAAATGCAACGGACTCACGAGTAAGATTGACGAGATAATCGACTTTATGAGCCGACATAGTATCAAGACAGCTGCGGTCCAAGAGACAAAACTGCACGCTAGCTCCCCCCTGATTACCAGGGACGGCTACAATGTGCACAGAAAGGATCGCGAGCGAGACCACGGTAAAGGCTTAACGTTCATAGTCCACCACACAGTGCAGTATCGTCTCATCGATGAAGGCATCGACCGTAGGGACAGCACCTTAAAATGTCAAGGTATAGCTGTCCGGTCAGGCTATGCCGAGCTCGAAATATATAATGTTTACATACCCCCAGTCACCTGCTGCCCGGCAGGATGTCACCCTGATATTGGTGCGCTCATCAGTGGTGAAAACCGATTGGTTTTAGGTGACTTTAATGCGCATCACGATCTTTGGCATTCAAGCCTGCCAAATGATCGCAGGGGACAGCTATTGGCAGAGCAGATAAATAGCATGACCCGGCGACCTATGCTATCGCTTGCATCAGACCACTTGCCCATTATCGTCTCGATCGAGAAAACCTGCCGAGATTGTTTCCGTGGATTACCGGTCATACTTCAACTTCAACAAAGCTGATTGGACCAGATTCGCGGAATTTACTGAAGATATCTTCCTCGCTCTCCCCATTCCCACCGATGTGCAAGTAGGCGAACGTGCATTCCGCAAGGCGATCACAGCTGCCGCTGCTCGCTTCATACCCGCTGGAAGGATCAGGGGCATACGTTTAAATTTCCCAGCTGAAGCAACTGTTCTGGCGAATGAGCGTGAGCGCCTACGCCAGGTCGATCCAGGGGATCCTCTAATAAAGGATCTCAATTCCGAGGTTCGGCAACTTTTAACCCTACACAAGCGGGAAACATGGGAAGAGCATCTGAAGTCCTGCAACTTAACCTCTGGTGTGTGCATGCTCTGGTCCACGGTAAGGTCCCTGTCGAACCCGACGAAACACAACGACAAGGTGGATATCGCCTTCAACGGTCGTACTTCGTCCGATCCGAAGAGATGCGCGAGCTATTTTAGCCCGCAATTTATACTGCATCCTCCGGTCGACAGATCCAAACGTTGTGCCACCAGACGGTTGCACAAACTGCCATACAACAGTGCACCGCTTACTTTCACCAGTGACGAGGTTCAGGGGGCCATCAAACACATGAAACCATCCAAAGCCATTGGCCCTGACGGAGAAAACATGCTGATGCTGAAGAAGCTGGGTCCTTTGGGAGTAGAATTCCTCACCAAGTGAGTGGTCGTCACCCGTCGGTGATATTCCGAGACCAAACATCTAAACAGAGAAAAATAAAGCAAGGCGTACCGCAGGGTGGTGTCCTTTCACCTTGCTTCTCAACTTCTATATCTCGCAACTCCCCCAGTCATCACATAGAGTCTCCCTGGTCTCATACGCCGACGACTGCTCGATAATGGCGTCGGGCAATGACATTGATGGCGTTTGCTCCAAGGTAAATGACTACCTCGCCAGCCTTTCTCGCTTCTTCACTGCGAGGAATTTACAACTCTCCCCCACTAAATCCACTCGTCACTCGTCGGTGATATTCCGAGACCAAACATCTAAACAGAGAAAAATAAAGCAAGGCGTACCGCAGGGTGGTGTCCTTTCACCTTGCTTCTCAACTTCTATGTCTCGAAACTCCCCCAGTCATCACATAGAGTCTCCCTGGTCTCATACGCCGACGACTGCACGGCGTCGGGCAATGACATTGATGGCGTTTGCTCCAAGGTAAACGACTACCTCGCCAGCCTTTCTCGCTTCTTCACTGCGAGGAATTTACAACTCTCCCCCACTAAATCCACGGCGACCCTTTTCCCCACCTGGACAAAGGAGGTCAAGCTACAACACAAGGTGAAAATCGATGATACACAAATTCCGACGGTTAACATCCCCAAAATATTGGGAGTTACCTTTGACAGCTTGCTCTCCTTCTCAGCGCATACAACCGCTATTGGAACTAAATTACAATTGAGGCAAAGATAAGGAAATGTTGCTGTCGACTTTTAAAGCAATAGGGCAACCGGTTCTAAACTATGATGCGCCTGTCTGGTCGCCTGAAACCACTGATTCGCAGTGGATGAAGCTTCAGACCTGCCAAAACACTGCTTTAAGGACCGTGACAGGAAGTCTTCTGATGTCACCTATACAACATCTACATAGTGAGGCCCAAATGCTGCCAGTTAAGGAGCATAACAAATTGCTCAGTAAGCAGTTTCTGCTAGGGTGTTACCGCAGGCCTCACCCATACATACACCTGCTCGAGCCTGAGCCACCTCCCTGGCACATCAGGAGGCATTTCCTCAACTACGCGGACGAGATCCAAAACAAAAGAGACAGACAGCTATTGGATCGGACAGTGTGCAGACAGACCATAAACGACATTCATCAGGAGACTCTCATCACCTTCTTAAGCTCCCGACCCCCAAATGCCGTTATCGGAGTTCAACCACCACCAATCGCAGACGAAGAACTCCAACTTCACCGAGAGTCCCGCGTAACCTTGGCACAATTACATTCTGGCATGTGAAGGCACCCCGCACGACACTAACCATCTTTTCACATGCCCCATTAAACCCACTCATCTAACACCCCTCTCCCTCTGGACCCAACCTGTCGAAACAGCTAGTTTCCTGGGCCTACCGTTAGATGAGCTAAACGAAGACGAACGGTGATTACGATACACTGGCAGGGCAAAGGTACTGCCACAACAACAACAACAATCGAACTGGATCTCATAAGTTCTAGACGAAAAGTTGAAAACCTTCGAATAATGGTTGGTGGTCACAATATAACATCAACAGATACCATATAATATTTAGGGGTAATGATCGATAGACGGCTCAATAGCTGCTCCAAAGCTATAAAGTCCTGCGCGGCTTTATCGCTACTGATGCCCAATATGGGTTGACCAAGACAACAAATGAGAGCATTGTTAGCAAGGGTCTGCAACTCGATCCTGCTTTACGCTGTAGAAGTGTGGGGCGACGTAGTGAAATATCCCAGCTACTTGAGACAGGCTAAACTGGTGTACAGATTATGCAATGTCGGAATCATTAGAGGCTATAGGACCATATCTGACGAAGCAGCTGAGGTAATAGCAGGCAGAATCTCTCTCAATATTAAGGTAAAATGCATTAAACAAAAATACCAGCATGCAAAAAACGCAAGGGTATCTGGGAACAAAGCCTCACTGAGGGACGCTCTACAGAGGATCGATGATACCGCTCTGCAAAACTGGCATACTAAATGGAACGATAGTGGGAAGGAAAGAACCAGTTTCATTATGATCCCCGACATACAGAAATGGATCCGGAGAACACGAGGAAGCGTTACCTTCATGCTGACACAGTTTTTTACTGGGCATGGCTGTTTCAGGCAGTATTTGTGCAAATACAAGCACAAAGACTCCCCATTTTGCCTATACTGCCAAGAAAAATATGAAACGGTTGAGTATGCCCTGTTAAAATGCTCTAGATTTGATGGGGAACGAAGCATATGGCGCTCAAATATCGGCGAGAGCATGACAGCCTAGTACAATATATGCTAGAATCTGAAGAAACGTGGAACTACGGTTGTAACGTAGCTTCAACAATTATGCGAAGGCTGAGAAATGATGGCAATGAACACAAACAAATGAGTGAATAAAGAAGGAATATCTTGACTGGTAATACCGAGGGGAAGAATGCAGAATAGCGAGGCGAAAATGAAAAAAGAGGGTTCTTGGTCAGTGCTGAAGGAGTTGTGTTGCACCAATGAGCTCCTAACCTTAAGGTTTGATTAGTGGCGTTCGTTTGTAGTGCCAACACATTGGAAGATGTTGAGAAAGGCGCCGACTGATGGCGGGAGCAACACGTGAGGACATACCGCGTGGACCACTCCCTCTCTAATGGCTGAAATTTTGGAAGGTGCACTGGCTACACTCAGCAGATGGGCCGCCAGTAACGGTCTCAGAGTCAACTCTGACAAAACGGAGTTGATGCTATTCACCAGAAAATAAAAGCCTCCACCTTTTAAGCTTCCTAGACTTAACAACCAGTGTCTTACTCTTTCATCGGAAGTCAAGTATCTTTTTATTTATTTATTTATTTATTTATTTATTTATTTATTTATTTATTTATTTAAGTCTATGAATTACAATCCTTATAGACTATGATACAAAAGTTGCTTAGATTAAGCTACAAATATATTATATGTATTTAAAAACTATACTAGCTACTAACTAACTATAATATAGAATTCAAAAGATTTAAAAGTGCTGTTCTTGAAAGCGAGAAATCAAGAAGAACATCATTATGAACGGCATTTAATTCCCGTAAAGCACGAGTAATGGGAGCATTGCTGGCATACGTAGTTTTAAAGTTTCCCCCATAATAAGGGTAGAAGTTCCTAAGAGATCGCTGGGGAACATTAAATCGAATCCTTTCCAATAAGTAGGGACAATCAATTACTCCAGTAATAATATTATGAGTAAAAGACAGACACAGTATAGTCCTACGAATCTCTAAGGACTTGAGACTTATAAGCATGAGACGAGCAGAATATGATGGCATGGGATCAATAAAATTCAGGGACCGAAGGGCATATTTGAGAAATATTTTTAGCACACGTTCGATTCTATTAATAGCTTGCTGACTACAAGGTCTCCAAATAAAAGCAGCATATTCTAAATGAGATCTAACAAAAGATGTATACAGTAACTTAATGGTATAGGGATCAGAGAACTTAGTGGCGTTCCGTCTGACGAAGCCCAACATCGAAAAAGATTTAGAAGTAATATAATTTATATGGTTATTAAAAGAGAATTTCTTATCGAAGATGACGCCAAGGTCCTTAAACTCACTAACACACTGCAGGACACATGCCGAGATCCTGTACTTAGTGCACAAAATATTAGATGTTTTAGAGTAAGATATTTGGAAGCACTTAGATAAGTTCAGCGAAAGTCGTGAATTCTGGCACCAGAAATAAAGCCTATTTATATCGGCTTGAAGTTTAATGGCATCCTCTTGCGTCTTGATCGCTGAGAAGATCTTAAGGTCATCAGCATAAAGCAAAAATTTAGCAAATGTGAAACAACTTTTGATGTCATTAATAAATAACACAAATAAAAGCGGTCCCAAGATACTTCCTTGCGGAACACCTGAGATGGCAGCAAAGGAAGTAGATGAAATACCATCGATTGTTACAACACAGCGTCTATTGCTCAAATAAGAGTTTATCCATTGCAGAAATGTAGAATGAAAGCCAAGACTAGCTAATTTTTTAACTAAGATTCTATGAGAAACTTTGTCGAAGGCTTTCGAAAAGTCGGTGTAAATACAGTCGACCTGAAAGCCAGCGGAAAAAGAATCAATGTAGTATTCACTAAAAACGACCAGATTAGATACTGTAGATCTGTTAGCAATAAACCCATGCTGATTAGGGCAAATTAAAGATTTAACGGCAAAACTCAGCTTTGCATAGACCGCATGCTCAAAAATTTTGGAGATAGTCGACAGTTTAGAGATAGGTCTATAATTTCTAACGTCATTTTTATTGCCACTCTTAAAGAAGGGCGTAATGAAAGAGAGTTTCCATGCGTCAATGAAACACCCCGACGATAAAGATTTGTTGAAAATAATTTTCAGGGGATAGACGAAGGCCGGACAGTTTTTTATCAAAACTGCTGAAAGTCCATCAGCATCAGTTTGAGAGGATGATTTCAATTTAGTTAAAGCATTACTAATATCCTCCAAAGTTCAGGGCATAATCTAAGTCAGAAGAAAAGTCGGATGGGCGATCAAGTTCGTCGTCAGCAAAATTAGATTTAAAAAATTCAGCAAACAAGTTTGCCGTTTCAGTTGGGGTTCGCGCTTGGCTATTATCGAAAAACATACCAGTGGGAACACTGGAACTACTCCTTCTAGATTTTATGTATTTCCAAGCTGTTATAGAGAGATTTATTTAAATCGTTGAAATCCTTTAACGCTTGCTTATATTTAACGAAGTACAAATGATTCTTCGTAGATTTAAACTTCTTGAAATAATTATTTTTAAGATTTTTAAGCTTTTTCAGAAACTTAGAATACCAGGGCAAGTTCAGCAAATAAATTATCCCAATTAATGTCAAGTAATAAGTCATTGAAATTGACAAAATCGCATAAAGAATAATTGAATGAGTGCCTGACATCAGATGCAATAGTAGCAAAAGTATAAAAGTCGATTTTGACCACTAAGGGTAAATGAAGCTTACCTTTTGGAGTTATGGAATTCAAACATTCATTGATCTCGTAGTTTATGTTATCACTTACAAATATGAGGTCTAAGATTCTATTCAGAGAATTAACAAAATTATTAATTTGAAATAAATTAAGACTAAGAATATTATCAATAAGATATAATTCATGGTTTGCAGTTACATTATTTGGTATGAGAATAGAGTTAGAGGCACTAGCACACCAATTTATTTTACTCAAGTTGAAATCACCTAACACACATAAATTATTGTCATTTAAATTATTTAGGACAAGATATACTATGTTGTCAACATGCGCTTTGTACAGCTCGTATGAACTTTCAGGCGACAAATACGAGGCAATCAGATATAAAGAACCTTGTGAGTTGGGACTACTTATGCAGACGCAGATCTGATCCAGTAGAGAGTCACCGTTCATGAGGGGGCACAAAAATGCGTTTAAGTGACACCTGATAGCAATAAGAATACCACCCCCACGCAAGCACCCTGTTTTTGCAGCGTCTCTGTCTTTGCGAAAAACGTTAAATAGGTTCGGGTCAAAGAATTCATTGTCATAAAAACTTGCATTTAGCCAGGTCTCAACAAGAACGAATATGTCATAATCTAATTGCGAACTAAGGGAATGTACATTTACTGCCTTAGTACGCATGCCGGACGCATTTTCATAGTAAATCTTAATTCGACTATTATTTCGATTATTAGGCCTAGCACAGACAACTAATTCTGCGGCGGTTGATTTACTTGCTTGCTTAAAAAATTAAACGGACGAATGGATACATTAGCAGGCCAAATCTCAGGCTTAAGCAGTTTGTCATAGTTATGTTCACTAACACCTAACTTAAAGTTTATATGCCTAAGGGAGTCCGCATTTGTCTCTTTTTTAATAAGCTTATAACATAAGATATGCTTCGTATCTAAGCCGGCATGTTTATTAACATACTGAATGATGTCATCAGTTGACACCGTAGGTGAGAAAGATGACAAATGTAGCCACTTAAAGCGTACAGCCACCTCAAGTTCGTTGTTCACACCAGAACCAACAACACGTAATTGATTTTTCTTACGTCTACTCTTTTTAGTCTCAACAGAGACCCAGGCAGAATCAGTGGGAGCCCGCGAAGAGTTTGGAAGTTGAGAAGCAATTATCCGCGAAGGTAAATTATTATTTACGCTCTTAACATTACCGGAGGGAGCATCAACTCCACTAGCAACAATTGGGCGAGGCAACAGCTGAGAGCGATTGCGAACGAAAGGCACAACAGACGGCGACAAAGTCTCAGAGGCAGAGGCAGCAGCAGCGTATGAGATAGAAGCGGAGGCGTCAGCAGCAGCATTTGATGTAAAATTGTTGGCAGCAGAAATAGTTGGCACAGTTGTTGACATTGGATTCGTTGTGTTAGCAGCGCGCGAGATACAGCTAGTCTTATCATCAGCACAAATAGGCACATTAACAGCCTCAGGATTTACCGCAGTAAAGCTGTTATTAAGTAATCTCATCATAGAGAGAATTTCTGATTGAAGGTTATCAACCTTTCCCAATAGCAATTGCTTATCATCGTAAAGAGATTGGAGCAGAGAAAGCACACGAATATTCTCTGCTCTAAGCCCAGCTAGTTCTTGCACAACAGCAATGATCGCAGATTCCGTTTCTTCGTCTTTCTGCCGAGTATTGTTTACCTTTTGAAATACAGATGGTCCTTGTTGTTTTTCTGGCACAATCACAATTTCCCGATCATCCACAGGCGGCAATGCATCAAGTGTGTTGCGGGGTGGAGGCGGGGACCGAATTGAGTTTCGCCGCAATTTAGAGCAAACTGCACAAAGAAAGTCACGTTCAAACTTGATAAAAAAGTCAGCATCAGCTTCCGATAAGTTAACGCATTTCAAATGGAAAAGTTCCTTGCATTTGGAACATTGTATTTTCGGCTGACCACGGTCGACTTTTTGCTTGCATGTGCAAGGCATGTTTTTAAAATAGGCACCAATTGACGGATGCGCTAGAAAATAAACACAATTGTGGAGCGAACCAAAACACGTCTGTACACCGCAACTATCACTTTACTATTTTGGTGCAATATTTGACCCCAAGCTCCACTGGAAGCTGCACATGGAAAATCGAGTTAAGAAGGTCAATATAGCCTTCTACGCCTGTAAATCTCTGTTCGGCAAAAATGGGGTCTGAAGCCACGTGTCGTACTTAGGATGTACAACTTAGGGGTTCTACCAATTTTGACATACGGTTGTCTAGTTTGGTGGGTAGCTCTTCAGAAGGGCTACAACCCCTCTAAATTAGAGAGAGTGCAGAGAACTGCATGTGTGGGCATCACTGGTGACTGTAGAACATGTCCTACCGCTGCGGCCTACTCAACGTTATTCTCCACTTAATTCCTGTGGATCTGCAGGTTAAATCCATTGCTGCTCAGAGTGCTATTAGGCTGAAGGAGATTGGCCTATGGAGACAACTTCCTGTAGGACATAGTAGCATCTTGAAGCAGATCTCCCCTTTCTCCTCTGATATTCGCACCGACCTCTCCATCCGCAAACCGTCTTTCCGAGCAGGCAAGATTGGAAAGAGGGGAGAGCTGGTGCGGATATAGATGCCTTTGTTTTCACTGACGGATCCAAAATGGAGTCTGGAGTGGGAGCGGGGGTCTACTCTAAATCAGCCAGCATTTCGGTCTCCTTCAAACTGCCGGAGACAAGCAGCGTCTTTCAAGCAGAGGTCTTCGCGATCCTGCAGGCATGCAAAATGCTTCGGGATCGCTGTTGGGAGGGAGACATTAATATTTTTTCCGTTAGTCAAGCTGCAATCAAGGCACTGTCGTCGCCGTATTGCAGCTCTCTTCTCGTGAACTCAAACGTCTCGAACGTGCAGGAAACATTTCCCTCATCTTGGTTCCTGGGCACAGGAACATGGAGGGAAATGAAATTGCCGATGAGCTTGCCAGGAACGGGGCGGCAGAACCGGATCCAGCTGCCCCCTTCTCAGACATCGGGATCCCCTTGGCCGTCGTTAAAGGGAAACTACACAACTTCTTTCTAAGAAAAGCGCAAGACAGATGGAGGTCTGTCTCATCGTGTGCCATTTCAAAAGCACTATGGCCTCAATACGATATAAACAGAACGCTTAAGGTGATGGGAATCCCCCGCCATTCAATTTCCAAACTCATTGCGGGGATCACTGGTCACTGGGTGATCGGCACTCATTCGGAGAAGCGTGGAATTCCGTACAACCCCCATTGCAGAAGCTGTGGGGATCCTGCAGAGAAAGAGACTGGGGAACACTTTTTCTGCAAATGTCCGGCTCGGCGGCTACGCGCTTGAGATTCCTTAGCGTGACCTTTGGGGATGACTTAATGAAATTCTCCAGCCTAGATCCCTTTTCTCTCCTCCCCTACATCAACAGCACTGGATGGCTGTAGACGGTTTTCTCTCCTCCATAAATCCTTTCACAGGTAGTGGTCCACATTATGGTATCAAAACGGCACGTAAGTGCTACTTGTAGTGTACCTGGGGTACTCTTGCCAGCTTACCTGCCTACCTACCTACTCCCTATGTGTCTTAAGGCCTAAGCAGGTGTTAAATTGACAGCACCGATCGCACTTGTTACACCTAACCGAGGTGGAGTTCGGGTGGAGCCGAATACTTTTGGTCCAGGGTTGGGTTCGATTCCAGCCCTGAAGAGAAGTATATGGAGCAAACTTGCTGCGTAGTATTGCTCCTGTGACGATAGATGAGTGGTGTTTTCTTTTGTCTCTTTAAGCTAAACGCGTATCGAGTGATGTATTCCAGTTCTTTAAGCTTACGTGTTTAACATAATTGTCTATGTGATTCTTAAGAAGTGTAAGAATTTAATTTCTTGTTTTGGCTTAAATTTAATTGAAATAGTACGGCATGAGAATGGATACAGGCCAGAGTTTTTATATACTATTAAAAATAATTATTTCGGTTTACGTATACATGTTATTAAAACTTTTTAAATTATCAATTATATTGTACACAAATTTTTGAAGAGATTTTATTAACTGCGGGTGCTTGCTAATGGATCGTCAATCAAAAGGCGGATCGTGATTTTCATCGTATTGTAGTATATGGTTGAATCTCACCCTTGCAAAATGAGGGCATTCTCGAAGTAAATGAGAGGCATTTTGGCTATATATATTTGGCTTGATATATTAGCGCATGGACATCGATCGTTGTTAACAATTTTGAAGCGATTCAGGTACCCATGGAACCCATGTCCTGTCAGCAATTGAGTAATCACAAAAGTGATACCAAATGACTCTCGGTATATTTTGGCTTCTTATGGAGATCGGAAGCAAATTTTTGTTGACAAGCCAGTGGTTTCTTGCTGGTACTCTATTTTTGAAGCCGCTGCAACTTCTGAGCGTATTTAGCATTTTGCGTAGCTTATTGGAAAGCCTACAAACTCTATCTCTCCATCACCAGTTGCTGCTTCTTTAGCGTAACTGTCGGCAAACTCATTCCTCTCAATCCTCGCGTGTGCTTTAATCCAGAAGAATTCGACCGAGCTCCGTTGTTTAAGCCGGAAAAGTCGTTCATGGATAGATACGGGCAAGGGCATTGTGTTGTTTCTATCTCCTGCAGCTTCGAGGCACGACTGACCGAAAATAGCTGAAGTTGACAAATTTTTCTCAGACCACGCCGAGGCACGATTCACGATTGATGGTAGGTGTTTCAGCTACTGTGGAAACTTCCTGAAACTTGATGTGTGATGCACACAGTAATTATTCAGGTCTAAAATTACAAAAGCAGTGCCGCATCCTCCAGCTTACTGGTTACTACCATCTATGTAGATTTGAGTTTAATTCCCGCGATAACCGCTTACGCGATTTTGACCGAGTTTAACAAAGCGAGCCACTCGTGTCTTTCTCGTGCTAACCGGTGTCAGTTGGACACCAAGTCCATCTCCACCTGATGTTTCCAAAGCGGACTCCTCTGCCTTCCTCTTCCTTTGCTAACACCAGCTGGTACCGCATCGAATACTTTCAGAGGAGGAGCGTTTGTATCCATTCGGACGGCATGACCCAGTCAGCGTAGCCAGTGGATCTCTATTCGCTGCGCTATATCTATGTCGTCGTAAAGCTCATACAGCGCATCGATCCATCGTCTGCGATATTTGCCGTTACCAACATGCAAAGAGTCAAAAATCATGCGCAGAATCTTCCTCTCAAACAGTCCGAGCGTCACTTCATCGGATGTTGTCATCGTCCACACTTGTGTGGCATACGTTAAAACGGGCATGATGCGAGTCTTAGATTTGTTTGTCGAGAGTTGACTCTACTACTCATTTGCCTACTGAGTCCAAAGTAGCACTTGTTGGCAAGAGAGACTCTACGTTGGATTTTTCGGCTGACTTGTTATAGGTGTTAATGTTGGTTCTTAAATAAACGAAATCTTTTACAACCTCGAAGTCATAACTGTCAACAGTGACGTGGGTGCTGACACATGAGTGCGCCGACTGTTTGTTTGACGGCAGGGGGTATTTTATTATTTAGTTCTCGCTTACCACCAGACCAATTCGCCTTGCCTCTTTATCCAGTTTGGAGAAGATAGAACTAAACGCGCGGTTAAGGCCGTCGCAATTCTGACGGTGCTGTTGGCGTCTTTTGGCATAGCAGTATTAGTTTCGCGGGGATACCTAATTGAGAGATCGCGGCATACAGGTAACTCCTTTTCGTACTGTCGAATGTCAGTTGGTTGATGGTGGGCTTCAGCCTTCCTGAAAATACGCTTGCTGGAACCTTATAGGCAATATTTAGAAGTCTAATCCCGCGGTAATTAGCACAGATCAACCTTCACCAATCACCCACCTTATGGGTTGGCAGAGAACACTTAAACGACAATTCCGTCGTCAACGATTGGCTTATCGGGATCTTCTCATTCTCTTTGACATGTGCTATCACTATTTAACAGGTTCGAGAAGTGTTCCCTTCATAATTTAAGTACGTTCCGGATGTCAGTCACCAGATCGCCGTCTTTATTCTTACAAGAAAACGCTCCGGTTTTAAAACCTTTTGTAAGCCGCCGAAATTTCTGGTAGAATTTTCGGACGTTATTACTATTGGTCAGCATCTCAAGCTCCACGCGCTCACGAATTTCGCTCTCTCGTTTCTTCTTTCGTATAATACGTCTCTCTTCTTTTCTTAGCTCTCGGTAGCGATCCCACATGGCTTGCGTTGCGTCCGATCGCAGCGTGGCTCTATAGGCGGCATCTGTTCTTTCTGCGGCAGCATGACATTCCTCCTCGTACCATTAGTTTTTTCGGGCTCGCCGGAATCCGATTTCTTCTTCGGCGGCGGTACGTAAAGAACAAGAAATGTTGTTCCATTGCTTGTGCATGTCGGTTTGTTGGGCATACTCTCTGAGAGCAGGAGTTAGAGGCGAGTGGCGAATCTTCTGGTTGTCTGTTGTGATTGCGGCTTTTCGATTCAGAAAGTTCTTTGTGTAAATAGATTTACGTTTTTTGCTGCACGGAGGCGTGTGCGCAGTTTCGCTGCTACAAGGTAATGATCCGAGTCGAATCTGGGTTCTCGGATCGTAAGTGTCTTCCATCTATCACAACATGATCGATTTGGTTTCGCGTCTTTCGATCAAGAAACAGCTACGTTTCTTGGTGTATATTCTTATGCTGGAATCTGGTGCTGCAGATTATCATGTTTTGGACCCCGGCGAAGTCAATCAACCTCTGTCCGTCACCGGATGTTTCGTTGTGCAGGCTGAATTTTCCGACTGTGGGACCAAAAACTCCCTCCTTGCCCACCCTGGCGCCAAGCACGATTTTTATGTTGTGGCAAGGGCAGCGCTCATAGGAACGTTCCAGGCCCTCGTAGAAGGAACCTTTGAACGCATCGTCCTTCTCTTCCATTGGGGCGTGGGCGGATGATGTGGATTATTCCGAGAGTGAACGACAGTACTTCGCGACGAAGTCTCTCTCCCACAACAAATCCGACACCGAATTTGCACTCCTTTACATGGCAGCTGTAGTAGACGTCGCAAGGTCCTATGGTTTTCTTGCCTTGTCCCGTCCATCGCATCTCTTGAATGGCAGTGATGTCAGCCTTTACTGTCACAAGGACACCAACCAGCCGGGCAGAGGCACCTTCCCCATTAAGGGACCCGACATTCCGGGTGCGTGCCCTCAAATCCGTGTCCTTGTCGTAATCTTTTTTGTTGTGAATTCATTGTGCCGTATATGACATAGTGACGGTTAAGCGGATGTAATTGCAGACGCTGCGGAACTCGTTTTTGAAGAGTGAGTTCCGTAGAAGGTGGTTCAGATTTTTCAGTTGCTTTGACGTCGTCAATACTCGAGATCTCGGCTATCTTTAGGTGCCCAGATACTAGCACCATACGTTATTGTAGGTTCAACAACTTGTTTGTAAATAATTATAACATTTTCTGGATGTACACCTCAAGTTGGCCGTACATATCTGCAAATGTTGCTAAAGATACGTTGCCCTTTAGTTATCACGTCAACTTGTTGTAAACTATAATGCGAAGTGCGATGTTTTTTACTTTGACTGGCTTCGTATTGGCTTACATTTCTGAATAATTTGAAGAGCAGCGTTGGCTGTCTGTTTAATTTCTTGTGTTGATTTGCTGCTAACAGTTAACAGAACGTCGTCAGGAAACGCTTGCGTGACACAACCAGGTTCAACGACAATAATTGATCCCGTTTCCACGGCAGTCGGTTCTCTGTTACCGAAACGACCCGGATTTATATCCGGCCCAGGATTGCCACTCCAGCAGCATTCCCCGTATGTAAGTATAGGGAATGTTTATGCTGCTACAACAACAAAAACAATAATTGATCCAGTATCACGTTCAAAAAAGTCCGGTCTTCCAAGTAGCTACGAATGATATTATAAATATTAGACGGTGTACGATGTCTAGCTAGTTTTGTAAGAAGCATATGTCGTTGATGTCGAGCGCGATGCTTATTACTTGGAGGTTTTGAGTTGTTCTGTTTGGAATATGTTTGATGGCATTGCGTAATGCGTCAACGGTTGAAGTTTGATCACAAAGCCAATTGGTCGATAGGACGCTAGCCTGTTTAAATCTTGCTTGTTGGATTTTGGAAGTATTCTAACGCAAGATTCTATCCATGGTTTAGGGAAATGGCCAATCCATTCCACGCACTCTACAATGAGGTCAAAAATGTGTTTGCCTTAGTATATGCTAAATATATATCTGATGTGAAGTGGTCTACTCCAGGTGCTCTGTTTTTATGCATTGTTGCTAACACATCCATTACCTGACCCTCGGTGAATTCAATATCGTTTGGTGTTCCTAAGCTAGTTTTGACTTCCGCGCGAATGAAGCGGTGGTGAATAGCAGTGTCTTCATTGTCACCCGGATGAAAGAGCGTTACAAGGGTTCGGCAGTTTCAAGACATGTTTCGGTATAACTACCAGAACTATGTAACGTGGTAGGAGGTTGCTGTGATGAAGCGTCTTTTGATACGGTTTGTCTTTACCCTGCTTATTACAGAATTTACGAAAATTAGCTGTAGACGCCTCTTTAAGTGCTTTAGCATATTGACTTTTAGCTGCGGCATGTTCTGCCGCAGCTGCGGTTGTATGTTTGTTCGCTATGCTTAACTTATTTGAGTCGTGGTTAAGTTTAATGCATTACTCCCATGGATTATAACGTTCAGTACTACGTCGCTTCCTCATGGATGCCTCACCGGCCTGAGATTTGGCATTGCTAATGTTTTTAACTGTGCAGATTATGTGGAGTTGCTAAACCGAGATCAGTTTCTAGTATGTCAGTTTCATACATAAGAATATGCTGTACTGTTGTATTAAAAATGTGCCATTTTGCTTTTATGTAGATAAGTTGATCCACGCTTGGAGTCAGTTTTGAATTTTAAAAGTAATAGCACAATGATCAGAATTTTTAACTGCCGTGGTGTTCACTTGCCAGTCAATAAGTTTCTAAGATATCAGACGATAAAGTGACGTCTAGAATGGAACTTGCCAATGCTTAACTTTATTAGCATTGCCAACATAAAATTCAGACACTAAAGCGATGTCGACAGAGTTAGAAGTAAAATATTGTAGAAATTCCTCATGAACTAAACAGCAATGGTTCAAATTAACTTGTAAAAAATTTAGCGCCTTATAATCCATAATCTGTTGTGCCATTGATTCGCTGCTGCATAAGTTTTATTTGCGTGCAATGCTTTGCGGTCGTCGCCGTGTGGTCTCGAAGTTGTGATCTCTACTAGCGCAATAGGAGCAAGGTGAGGGTAGCACATTGTATTTGTTTCTCGTAAGTCCAAATTGCAGGCATTTGAAGCATTACACATATGCGCTGAAGTCCGAAATATTTGCATGCATAAAGTCGATATTCAACCGTCCGAGGATAATAATTGCATTAAGAACGTTCGGCGCGACTTCTAATACAGAGTTATACAAGTCCTCTGGTTTTTTCCGATTTTGTCGTGTGAAGCGTAGCTGAATGTCTTTTTCTTGTTGGAATTCTATACTGATAACTGAGTTTTGAGATTTAATTACTTCTATAAGTTCTGTTGCATTGGGCTCTTTTGCAATACCGTTTATGATCACCATTGAGCGTCTACTTCCGCCTTTTTCTGCTATTAGTTTTAATATGTTAGCCAATGGCGTTCCGCTGCTGTGAATCATCATATTACGCACGTATTCTGTTGTTGTATGACACTGGAACAGATTTGGCAGGGGCAAAATGACTATCCCTGAAACTAACATTACTGCTAAAAGCTTTTATTACTTCTGCGTGCTTAGCGTTACCTTCTTTTGCGCCGATAATAATGCTTGACCTTGCCTTCATCTCTTTTGATACTGCCTTGGTGTTTAACATACTCCTCCTAAGCCCTTTTTTTAAATTCAAGCGCTCCTCGTGAAGAATTGGTTGAAGAGTTACTGTTGATTCAATATGGAGATCATTATGCTGGGTGTTATACTTTAATGCCTCAATAACTGTTCGCTACCGAAAGCAATCTCACTATTATTCAGCTGCAGGCATAATTTTATGTTTTTAATATCTCCAGATTATTGATTTTGCTGCACTCCAAGTTTCAGCGGTGTAGAGGAATGAGGTTCCCGAAGTGATCCAAAGAAAGGGTTTATTTTGTTAATAATAACACTTAAAATTTTCGTTTTCCCTATGCGTACTACTCAGGACGTTCGTGTGCGCAAAGGCCAAATAGATGAGAAATAAGGTACGGTGCATTAGACAGAGCTAACGTAGAACCGGCTGCTATGGGAATGAAAATAATTGGGTGTTCTCTTTTCTTGTAATAATGATGCATTTATTCTGCACTGTGCCAGGACAACCGTCGTGTGCCAGGATTTGTTAAAGTATCACGTCCGATTTGAACTTCTAGCAACTTTGTCAAACGTATAGCGCTCTAATTGTCAAACATTCGGACATTGCCTTTTAAATCAGCTTTATCAAAATTGTGCTGGCACCTTGGTTGGTTGGTTGGTTAAAGTGGTTATTCTTCCAGAATCCAACTAGCGCTTCCGCGCCATTTTGTTGCCACATCCTCGTTACCAACTTGTTTAACAGTTATTTAAAGCATAACTATATCCAGTCTGTGCGGTTAAGGAACCTTATTAGGTTGTTAACGTCTAAGCCAGATAGTTGTTCGAGATTCTCGAACAGCGGTTGGCCCTGGGTTAACATTCTGTCCTTCCATAGGGCAGGGCATTCACAGAGGAAATGGAAGATTGTCTCCTTTTTCTCCGGTTGTTTGCAAGTGTGACATTATGTATTGTGAGGGGTACCCATTTTGGCTGCTTGTTCTCCGATAGACCAAAAGCCAGTTATGACTGCCGTTAGTCTCCAGGCGTCCCGTCGTTTCATTCTTATTAATGCCGACGATTGCTTGAGGTTGTAGGTGGGCCATAACGTTCTACTAATTTTGCATTTCGTCTGGACTTTCCACCTACAGTCTGCGATTCGGAGGTATTTTTGGGAAATTGTGCTCTTGACTGCACCTAATGGTGCAAGAGCGTTACTCATGGCAGATCCACCTCTTGCCAGTTCATCTGCGTTTTCGTTACCTTCAATGTTCCGATGTTCCGGGACCCAAATTAAGGTAACTTTATGGTTTTTACTCAAGTAGGCTATTCCTACTTTGTTCCACCACTTTGGAGGTTGTTGTGGCCGAAACCAGTGCCTGGATTGCAGCTTGGCTATCCGAGAGAATAGCGATATTACCCTTAAAAGAGAAATCTGCGATTAGTAGCCTACAGGCTTCCCCAATTGCCAGTACTTCCGCCTGGAAGACACTGCTGGTATTAGGGAGAGGCACAGATTTCTCAATTTTAAGTCTGTGAGAATATATACCAGCTCCAACACCGCAGCCCATTTTACTGCCACCCGTATAGACTGTAGTGTCGAAGTTGTTTAGAGAGAATCCCTTATTCCATTCCTCCTTAGATGGAAAGAGAGTGGCAAAATTCCTATTGAAAGTTACCGTCGGGACGATGTAGTCAGTTCTCACCGAGATTAACTGAGTTTGGCGTAATAATAGACTAGCATGACCATAAGTTTTTTCTCTCCAGCGACACGCTTCATTTTACCTAAATGCACTCATGGTTGCCGTCTTCTTAATATGTAGGTCAATTGGAATAACGTGTGTCAGTGCATTGAGGGCCTCTCTAGGACATGATCTGATTGCAGTGACCGTTATTGCATGCTGATCTTTGTATTCTGCCGAGTAGTTTGGTATTGTACTCTCTCCCAAGAGTCTTCCACCAAACTACCGAACCATACGATAGAATAGGTCGTATAACCGTCTTATACAGCCATAATGTATGCTTAGGTTGAAGACCCCATCTTCTTCCAAGCATACGTTTACAGGTATATAAAGCAATTTCTGCCTTCCTTACCCGTTCTTCAACATTTAATTTTACGCCACCGCTTTTAACCCACCTCTATTAAGTTTTGTTAAGACTTTGCTAATAACGCATAACCAGAGAAGTGGAGACAATACTCCCCCCTGTGGGGTGCCTCTGTGGACCTTCTTGGTTATACTGATATTACCCATATTAGCTTTGATGATCCCGGTTTCTAGAATAGAGATGACCCAATTACTGATGCAATTGTCCACCTCTAAGTCTATCAACGCCCGTTGGATCGCATCTGTACTAACATTGTTAAAGGCGCCTTCTATATCCAAGAATGCCGCCATGGTATAATGTTTGTTCTCTAGAGAGCTCTCTATTGTTCGGATTACCTCGTAAAGCGCTGTCTCCGTAGATTTGCCTTTAAGCTACGCATGTTGTGCAGTAGATATACCAGAGCTCTCCAAAGAGCTTTTAAGATATATATCCAAAAGTCTTTCAAAGGTTTTTAACAGGAAAGACGAAAGACTGATTGGCTTATAGTCCTTCGCTGATTCATGTCCCCTGCTGCTTATTTTTGGAATGAAGACGACCTTGACTAGTTTCCAACTATCTGGAGTATGACCTTAGTTTAAACACGCCTTAAAAATTTCCTCTAGCCATGGTAGGTTACAGTCCAAGGTTTCTTGTAACATCTTTGGGATGATCCCATCTGGCCCCGGAGATTTAAAAGGTGAAAAAGATTTAATTGCCGATGCAACTTTCTCCTTTGTAATTATTTCTTTTGCTAGGTGCTGTGGATTATATTGGCTCCGCCTGATACTTCCCCTCCCACTTTCGTGGACGCTGAACCCCGGGAAATGCGTGTTTAGCAGAAGTTCTAGCGATTCTTCTGTCGTAGCTGTCCAAGTACCATCAGGCTTTTTGACCCAAGGAGCCATTGAATGATCTTTGGACAAAACACGGCTAAGCCTGGCAGAATCCTTGATGGATTCGATTGACGAACAAAATTCTGTTTTCAGACATTAGGGTAACATCGATCACTTCCTCCCATCCCCTGAAGTACTCCGTACTTGGAAAGGTGAAGTACCCCTGTTACATACCGACAAGCTAGTGTTAATTATGAAATCATGAAGAGACTCCCCTCGGTCGTTTGTTTCGAAGCTTCCCCATAGAGCATACCTTGCATTGGCATCACATCCGAGAAGCAGGGTTTTGTTCGGGTTTTTCTGCACAAGTTTACGAGCCTCCTCAGATGGTGCTGGTCTTTCGTGTGCCATGTATATAGAGGCAAGCGTTATTCCGACTCCGTCAGTGGCTTCCACCTCAACAGCCGTCACATCCTGTTTTTTAGCTGCAATACCTGTTCTGTGATTACCTTCTATCCGTTTATAGTAGATATTGTAGGTTTTCCCAGTGAACCCTTTCACCTCGGTGCTCCGCACCCAGGGTTCCTGAATTAGTGCGATGTCCACGTCCTCCTCCGCCAGGAGAACGGTTAGGTTGTCCGTTGCACACCGTGAATGCTGCAGATTAATTTGGACAACCTTTAAACCCTGTTTATCGGACTCGGTGTCATCTAGCTGCATGCCAGTCAGCCGTTCGTTGGCACCATCGACCTCATCCTGCTCCTCTTCCGGGTTTGCAGAACGGAATATCTTCAGCTGGGTCTTCCTGATCCCAAACTGAAGTTTGTTTCCCACTTTCTCAAGTGGTTCCACACTCTCTTCTGTAATTAGAAGGAGGAATGACCTGCTGTGCCTTTGCGGAGCCTCCGCTTTGATGATCGACCAATCGGTCATCGGCACCGAGCGATTAGGCGCCTGTAGGTAAGGGATTAGTTGATTGGCATCAAACTCCATGGTTGGTACCCAGATGCGAGCCCTCGGCCTTCGTGGAAATTCGCTAGCCGGAATTAGCTTGAGTTTCAAGCCTTCCCAGCTGTTCTGGATTTCCCCAATCACGTTTGTCAGGAAATGCAGTGAGAATTGGTCATCGCATTTAATGACACGGTAACCGCGGACTACCTCCACCGAGTCGAAACCTGGTGTTTGGCCCTCCGGGTTCGCCATGACATGCTCATCGACTATGCGAGACAACCGTGCCTCAACATCTGACCACTTGTCAAGCACTGGTTTTCCGTGGTTAGAGGTTTCATGTACCAATGTCATTTGAAGGTGGTCCCGTAAATCGCTTGATAGGTTTGGAGGCAACTGCACCCTGACCCGATATCTTGTGCTTCTTTGTTACCTTCCCAGTTTCGTCATGCGAGCGGTTTCGTTTTTCGGCATCTGTCTTGTTGGCGGCTTGGAATGCCAAGTATTCATCAACCACCTTTTGACATCTTGCCTTGTCGGTCTCATCTTTGGGATGAACTTTACCTTCGGTCTCGTTTTTTCGAATCCTGCCAAGGATAGCGAGAGACCTCTCGTAGAGTTTATACCTCGAGGGACCTTTATTACCACGCTTTTGCCCCATGGCTATAGCGGATGTTGTTGGTTGATTTATAGTTGTTGGCGTACTGTGGCCCACAGCTTTGCCCTCAACTGTTTCTTGGCTGGAGGCCAAGAGCTCATCCTCTAAGGGTGACCCTGTCATCCTCAGTTCGTCCTTGCTCGTACGTCTGGTCCAATTGTCTGACTGTTTTTTAAGGGCGTCACTTCCTCCTGTATGTCTGTTTGCTTGTCCTGTAGTTCTGTCCGCGTGTTTGGTTTTTATCAGTCCGTGCTGTCGATGCGTCATTATGTTATCCCGTCATTTTGTAAGTTCGTTCCGTGTTTGTTTTAGCGTCATCCGAATTTTTAAGTTTTTGTTTTTTCATTTCATCTGGTTCGTACGGTCACCTGCCCAGCCAAGGGAGCTGCGCATGTCGCTATGCGCGGTGACCAAAGAGGATAAAGGGGAAATATCCGGTCGACCATGGCAGCGCCCCATACCATGGCAAGGCCACCGTTACAATCTGAGGCGGCCTGATATCAGGAGGGCTCCGTACGAAGACAGCCTTATTTAGTCCCCCGGCTGCCAAACCCACCCAATAGGCACGGGTTGCATCACACCTTCCGTCGAGGGAGTTTTTTTAACGAAGTTTACGTCTTCGGCCTGTGTGGTTCGCGGGAGACCTACTCTCCTACCTTCCATATCAGGGAGGCGTTCCCCTATCCACCACCTGGGGACGCGCCCTATAGGGATAACAGGTTCCCCCAAGGGTGTGTTGGCACCATTGCTGTATTATTATTTTCAGTAGAAATGTTGAGTCCGTCTATGCATTTAATTTAAGTTTTAATTTTTATAATATTACTTAAGGGTTAATGTCAGCAATGTAAACACTTAATCACTTTTGTTATATTCTATTTTCTGCTATATCCTTTGTTCTTACACGTATGTATTTACATGCGTAGGTACATATTGCTGTTTAATTAGAGGTCTTTGAACTTAGATTTTATTTACTGCTTTTGTTATTCATCCCGTAATTACCGCATATCCTTTGTTGTTACTCGTATGTATATGCGTAGGTACATATTGCTGTTTAATTAGGTCTTTGAACATAGATTTTATTTACTGCTTTTATTATTCATCCCGCAATTACCGCATATTTTACCGCTTATGTTTTTACCGCATAGCTTACCGCTTTAGGGAATGCATATAAATGCAACGGCGCTAATTGAAACGGTTGTGTTTTTCTTTACGCAACCCGCGTCAACATTTTTTGGTCCTTCGAGCCGGATAAGTCAATCCCGCGAACATTTAAAGTTTAGCCAATAGATTTTGGCTAAGGTGCACACAAGTACTACATATCGCAAATAATTAGCATTTTTTGGGTCCTTCTACCAATCGATTTCGGCTAATTAAATGAAAGTGTCTTATCGCGATTAATTAGTGTTAAATAACAATTAACTATAAGTAGCCAGTGAACAAGGTAAAAAAAAGGGGAGCTCTAGTGCGTTGATTTGTGCGTGATAGCAGTGCGAATATCGTCCTTCAAATCTACAAGGACAAGAAAAATGTCGAGCTCGGTAAAAACACGCGACTCTGCACTTAACGCCATTAAGCGGTATATGGCTAACAGTGCGGACGATGCTTTTACGATGGATGCAGAAAGCATAAAAAGTTATATGCAACTGCTCAGTGAACAGTGGACTCGCTTTAATAGCGCTCAAGATGCGGTCGAAATTTCGTGTGGAAGTGACAATGTAGATATTGAAGAAAGTGGGCGAATTCAAGCTGAGACGTTGTACTCTACGGCTTTAGCAAATTTCAATCGCGTACAGAAGTACCGTGCCGAAGCGCAACCCGCGTCCGTGACAACGAATGTGTCTGCAGCAATACGGCTGCCAAAGATGGAGCTGCCTTAATTCTCTGGGGACTCCACGGAGTGGATCGGTTTTTTTGACGCATTTTCTACCTTGGTCGACTGTAATGCCGCATTGTCAAATGGTCAAAAACTTCACTATCTTCGTAGTTGTTTAAGGGGTGACGCGTTAAAAATCATAAGTGGGTTTAAGATATGTGATGTTAACTATGAAGAATCTTGGGACCTACTAAAATCGCGGTATAAGGTCATGCGCGTTGTCGTTGAAGGACATTTTAGAGCTATGGCCAACGTAAAGAGGGCAGCTAGTGATACCGCCGACGCAATTAAGGGAGTGATCGACGCCTTCCAGCAAAATATACGCGAGCTTAAGGCTTTGGGACGCCCAGTGGAATTTTGGGACGATTGGCTAGTGTACGAACTAGTCAATAAGTTAGTCTTCGGGACACGAAAGCAATGGGAGCTATCACTCGTCACTGATGAGCCTCCGCCATTCGAACAGCTGTCCACGTTTTTAGAAGTTAGATGTCGTTCTCTATCAATGCTATCATCGTCAACGGTATTAGTGCCAGCTAAGGGTAAAACCGCGTCGGTGTTTTTTTTTTTTTTTTTTTCTTGGGCGTTGTGGTAGCGCGCTACCCTCAAGTGGCCCTTTGAAACCAGGACAAGCCTGTTGTTTCGTCGAAACTCCGCACCCCACGGGACAACTGCCAGGTATTACATCGTGGGGGGGGAAGGGCGAGTTAGTCGCCGGTCCTTCGTCGTATTCTCTCGAGGGTCCTTAGTTTTTTCATGGTCTCTGCTATGACATCACATGCTGCCGTCCATTTTTCCTTGCTTTGTAGCATGGATTGCACGAATGTATCTGGGTCGTAGTTTCCTCCAAATATTCGCCGAAGCTTTGATCTATATCCATAAAAACGCTTGCATTCGAAGAATACGTGGTGAACGTCTTCTATCGCGTTTTCGCCACAGTGATCGCAAGTGGGATCCGATTCCATGCCCGGTTAAAAATTGCGTCAGATAGAAATCCACTTCTCCGTGTTTTCTTCCAATCCAGCTTCGCAAGTCTGGAATGCAGCGATGTGTCCAGCGGCCCTTCGTTGTGGAATTCCATTTTTGCTGCCAAGTTTGGGTGCTAGTTTCCCGTGCTACGATGCGTTGCGTTTCACTGTTGGCCAATACTGCAGCTTCGTTTGCCAATATATCTATTGGATACATTCCAGCGATAACCAGCGCTGCCTCTTCTGAAACCGTTTTAAAGGCGGAACAGACTCGAAGCGCACATAAACGATACGCCGCCTTTATTCCGCGTAAATAGGAAGGACGTTGTGTAGCCATGCACCAAACAGGGCCACCGTATAGTATTTGGTTCTTCACCACGCCTGCTAGGAGTTGGCGCCGTCGTTGTTTTGGCCCGCGGGCGTTTAGCATTATTCGCGATAAGGCTGCTACAGTTGCTGATGCTTTTTTGGCCGCATACTCCAGATGAGTTTTGAAAGATAACCTCCTGTCTATAACTATTCCCAGATATTTAACTTCTGGTGCTGTCGTGATGCTGTGATTGCCAACTTGTATTGTTGCCACCTCTACTTTTTTCCGGCTCGATATGAGAACGGACTCCGTTTTTTGCTCGGCGAGTTGAAGGCCGTTTTGCACCAACCATGAGTTAACGGTCGCTATGGTCCGATTTGCTTTTTCGCAGATGTCGCTCAGACTCTTCGCCGTAATAACTACTGCGATATCGTCCGCAAAGCCGATAATGTTGGCACCATTGGGTATATTGAGACGCAAAACACCATCATACATGATGTTCCAGAGCAGTGGTCCAAGGACTGAACCTTGAGGGACCCCGCCTGAAACCTTATAGCTCTTTCTGCCTACTGCTGTGTCGTAATCCAGTACGCGGTCTTCGAAGTAGCTTCGTATTATTGCTCGCAGGTAAGAGGATACTCCGATCTCGTCCAGTGCGTCCAGTATTTTGGCCCAGTTTGCGGTGTTGAATACATTTTTTACATCCAAGGTTACTATTAAGCAGTACTCTTTGGCACCTTCAAGCCATCGGGTACCACTTATTGCCTGTTGTGCAATTTTTTTGGCGGTATTCACAGCGTCAACGGTGGACTTTCCTTTTCTGAAGCCAAACTGATTGTCCGATATTCCCCTGACGGAATCGATCTCGTTCTCGAGGCGGTTGTAAATTATCCTCTCCAGTACTTTACCTGCCGAGTCGAGCAGGCAAATTGGTCTGAAGCTAGATGGTTGCATGGGAGGTTTGCCGGGTTTGGGCAGTAGAACCAGCCTTTGTCGCTTCCATATCGATGGAAACGTTCCCTCCGCGAGGCATATATTAAATAGGCGTACGAAATTCGATGTGGCCTGGGTAAAGGCCAGCTTAAGTACTTGGTTAGGCACCCCGTCTGGGCCAGGAGACTTATTATTTTCGATCCTATTCACTGCTTGAAGGACCTCGTCTGCTGAGATTCTTGGAAAGTGATGTGCGAATGGCTTCGAGGTTGAAGAAACTAACTTCCTTTGTTTGGGGAAAAGTGTGTTTACCACTTCATTTAAGAAAATCGGGCATGTTGGTATGGATTCCTGAGTAGACTTCAGCTTCTTCGTCACCACCTTGTATGCTGTCCCCCAAGGATTGTTTTCAGTATCATCACAGAGCTCAAGGAAGCTTTTACGCTTGCTTTCCTTTATTGCTGTCTTGAGTTGACGTCGCGCAGCTTTATACGTTTCTCTGACTTCTAGGAAGTTAGGTCTACCTCTTGCCCGTTGGAAGCTTCTTCTAGCCTTAATGCATTCTTTTCTGAAGGAAAGAATGCTCTCGTTCCACCAGTACACAGGAACGTGTTTATTTGTTGTCGTCTTGCGAGACATTGACGCAGGCTCTACAAATATCGCCCATAATTTTGGTTGCCATGTCGTTCGCGCATCCTGTATACTCGCTTGTTGGCAGCATCTCTTTAAATACTCCAGGATCTAAGGTGCCGATTTTCCATCCTCGCTGTTTCAAACTTAATTGTTGATTTTTAAGTTTGCATTCGTTTAAATCTATGTCGCATATTATTGCTGAGTGATCACTTTGAGTATAACACTCACTAAGCTTCCATTTAGACCCTCTGCAGATGTTAGCGCTGACGAACGTGATGTCTATTACTGAACCAAAGCCATTTCTGAAGAAGGTATGTTCTGCGCCGCTGTTCAGTAAAACAATATCCAGGCATGCAAATGCTTCGAGGAGTGCTCTGCCCTTTGGTGTAGTACGCTGTGAGCCCCACTCCATAGCCCATGCATTGAAGTCGCCTGCAATAATATATCGCTGTCTTACCATTGCATCCATGGCGATTTTCCCTACTATCTCCTCAAACTCGTCTAAAGGGGTGCTTGGAGGTATGTAGCAGCTATATATAAATATATCTGAGACCTTGCCGCAAACAAAGCCTCTTTCTTTTACTACGCTCTCTAGATGTAAGAGATGTCGTCCGCAGGACCATATTGCAGCCTTTTTGCATGCGTCTTGCGTCCAGTTGGCTGACCTTTCTCTATACGGTTCGCTTAATATGGCTACATCAACCTTGAGTTCTGCAATTGTTTGCGACAATAGATCTTGTGCGGCTTCACAGTGGTTGAGATTGAGTTGTAGCAATCTCATAACTGTTTTATTTTTTGAAGCGCTTCTTGAAATACCGGGCATTTATTGCCGCCGGTAGCATGATCAGTGCGGTTGTTACGTCTTTTTTCACATAATAGGCACTTTGGGGTTTGTGCATGTTTTTGCGACATGCCCTTCTCCTCCGCATTTAAAGCACACTCCTTGGAGATCGGTTCCGCTGGTGCAATTCCTTGATATATGCCCGAATTCTAGGCATTTAAAACAGCATCTAGGTTGGATTTTCTGACGAATGCGGCATGTTACCCACCCAATGCGAATTTTGCCCACTTCCAATAAGTTTTTGGCGGCCTCAGAAGGTAGTGAAACAACTGCCGTTTGTGTACCACCATATGCTTTCCGTATCGAGCGAATCTGCGAAGGCTCTACGTTGAGATTGAGGAGTTGCGAGTTTAGTGCTACGCGAACTTCTTCGGGCGTAGTTACTTCATCAACATCGTGAATCTCGAGAAGTGATTCTTCGGTTAACGATTTAACCTCCGCCTTTCCTGAGAGAGCCAGACCCACCGCTGCTTGTAGTTTCGCCGTGTTCGCGTCAGATGGCTTAGTCAACTGGAACAGTAGATCGCCATTCGCGGTTTTGCGGATTTTTTGAACCAGCCCGTTCATCCCTTTAAGAGAATCCTCGTTTTTGACTGTCTTCAAAATCTTGGCGTAAGAACATTCGCCCGTGCTTCTAACAATGATGGCATCGGGACGAGTAGGTTTACTCCTTGTGCGCTGCCGTTTATTTACTGTTATCCACGCTCCCTCCGTTGCCTTTTTCCCCTCCATATTTGCCATAGCTGTCTTTTGTGAGGCATTGACGATGGATTTAGGAACTTCATTATCCTTCCTGGGATGTCCTTGTATTACCTCGCTTGGTGTTCGTACCTGGGTCCGCTTTGTTGCTGCTTGCTGCGCAGTTAGGAGAGAAGGAGTCGTCTGCGCATACTTCGTATCTTTTGAACGGGGTTTAGCTTTTCCAATCTCTTCTGCTACCTGATCGTAGGAAGTTGCAATCGCCTTCACCAAATCTCTCAGATTTTGGTTTATGGAGCGTTTGCCACTGCTAAAGATATCCTTCAGATCATTTATAAGGTGTCCGAGGCACATGAAAGCATTTTCATTATTTTCTTTTTCACCTGGGGCCGTGATACCTAGAGCGGTCGCGGTATTTAACGAAGTTGAGCGCACCGGAGAATGTGACAAACGCGGTCGTCGCTCAAACGGATTTAGAATGTCCTCTCCGACGTATTCCAAACCGGTTACCGGCGGAGTACTTTCCATTTTGAGGAATCTGGTTCACCCGTTGCTGCGTTCGCAGCGCCACCTTTCGTTTAGCCAAGACACCTACCTTTAGTGTGGGTGATAGTTTGAACACACCCCTCCAAAAAAGTGGATCACTGAGTTGCTGAATACTGAACAGCTGTTTTGTGGATCGCGCGCAATTTTTCAAAAGTTTCAAATCGCTTTTTATTTTTTGTTTTTTAGCACTTACGTACTTTGTGTGTCCCAGATAACGTGAACGTTCTTTTGCCAGAACGAATCACTACACTTTCGCACTATTCGCGGATAAAAATCTTCACTAAGTTGACCGTTGAGGGTTCTAAAACCGAGAGCCCTCCGAAACACAACCAATTTTCTCACTCCACACCGCGTCGGTGTGTAAGTCTACGAATGTGTTTCACGCAGTGCAAGATCAGAACAGCACGGGCTGTACATTTTGCAACGGGCCACACAAAATATATAGTTGTGAAAAATTTCGGGACCTTGACGCAAACGGTAAATCGAAATTTGTGAGAGAATCGCGCGTGTGTATGAACTGCTTGAGTTCAGGCCATTATAAGGCAAAGTGTAACAGCACATCTGCATGCAGGATTTGCCATCAACGCCATCACACGCTGTTGCATGATACTGCCGCTACAACTAACGCTACCATCGTTGCTCATTTCGTCAACAGCGCCTCTCTTAGGCCTTTCTTCCCCGCCGCAGACGTCATGCATCAAACGAACGCAACCGTTTCATCCGCTAACGGTCCTTTCACAGACACCGCTGCTGCCTGTACGTCTTCATATTTGAATGCCAATCCCAACCAGCCTCATCCAAGAGAAAGAACTGTGCTGTTGGCGACCGCCTTAGTCAAGGTACGCGATTGCTCTGGTCATTGGCAACCCGCTCGCTTGCTGTTTGATTCTGGTTCGCATGCTTCCTTCGTAACCGAGTCGTGTGTACAACGCTTGAGATTACCGCGAAGAGTTTCCGCAATATTGATTTCTGGAATTGGTTCCTCCCAAGGGATACGCTCTAGAGGTGAAGTATTACTTTCATTATCATCTCATTTTTCAGCCCGATGCTTTACTGTTGACGCACTGATTTTGCCTAAAATCACAAGTGATTTGCCAACACAGCCCTTGAAGGTGTCGGCGTGGCCGCACATACAAGATCTACTTTTAGCCGATCAGTACTTCATGAAACCCGGGCGTATCGATATCTTGGTCGGAATGGACGTCATGGGACATCTCCTCTGCTCGGAGATTCGTAAGGGGCCACCCGGTACGCCCATGGCTCAACGAACGGTTTTCGGTTGGACGTTGTTTGGAAATGTCGATGGATCCGAGTCCCCTTCGCTCGGCTTACAGTCTCTGCATTGTGAAGTTCATTTAGATCGAGCGCTCACTAGACTTTGGGAGTTAGAAGAAGCACCGAAAAAGGCCCACCCCACCTACGAAGAACACTATTGTGAAGAGCTTTTCGAAAAAACGCACAGAAGGTCACCTGACGGTCGATTTATAGTAGAGCTGCCGCTGAAATCTGACGTACCCTCTACTAAGCATCGAAAAAAGACTTGCGCGAGATGACGACCTACGCCAACGCTACAATGAGTTCATGCAAGAACTCATCGACATGAAGCACATGGAACTTGCACCACCGTCAACGGATCAAACGTTCTATATGCCGCATCACCCCGTTGTAAAAGAGTCAAGCGTCACGACTAAATTGAGAGTCGTGTTCAATGCGTCCGCCAAAACCACCACCGGGAATTCGTTGAACGATGCATTATTTGTTGGTCCCCAATTGCACCCTGATTTATATTCAATTTTAACACGTTTCAGAACGCATCGCTACGCAGTAACCGCGGACATCGCGAAAATGTACCGCCAAATATGCATGTCCACGAAAAACCTCGATCTACAAGGCAATGTCTGGCGTCATGACCCGACGTTACCCATAAAGGATTATCGCATGCTGCGCGTTACTTATGGTGTTGCCGCTGCGTCCTACTTAGCCGTTAAATCGCTGCAACAAACCGCAAAATATTCGTCACACATTTGTGAAAAGTCTGCTGTCGTCATCCATAAGGACTTTTACATGGATGATCTCCTCACTGGTGCGTCTTCTAAAGCAGAGCTGCTATGTTTACAATGAAACGTCTCCGAAATACTGAAGGAAGGGGGCTTCGAACTTCGAAAATGGGCGTCAAATTGTGCGGAACTTTCTGAAAATGTTTCGAATGCATCGGAAAATATATCACACTACCTAGTCGATAGTAAAAATGTCCATGCCTTGGGCCTGATATGGAATACAGAGGTGGACTACTTCACGTTCTCAGTTAATATGAATCAACCACCCACTATTTTAACGAAGAGAACATTATTGTCTGATGCTAGCACGCTTTTCGACCCACTGGGTCTGCTCGCTCCAGCGACCATAAGATCAAAGATGTGGTTTCAGGAGATCTGGCGTATGAGTGTCGGTTGGGATGACGTTATTTCAGACTGCATCGCAGCACAGTGGCGACAACATCGCTCGGAATTGCTACGCTTAGAATTGTGCGCTGCACATCTTGCTGCTAAATTGGCGCGAAGCGTGTTACATAGCTGGGGTGATCTCCGCTATCCGATCTATGCTTGGACTGACTCAACTATTACATTGGCATGGCTTTAGGCGCATCCTAGTAAGTGGATAACTTTCGTTGCCAATCGCGTTGCTGACATCCAAGAAGTCTTACCGCCTGAATGTTGGAATCACATACGCTCTGAACTGAATCCAGCAGATTGCGCTTCTAGAGGTGTAGCTCCGTCTGAGCTACTGCATCAAAAACTATGGTGGTCTGGTCCTGAATTCTTAAAAGGTCCTGACCATTTCTGGAAGCTATCACCCTCGCAATACACAACTCAGTTGGGCGTTCGTAGCAAGGACGTCGCCCATGCTACAAGCTCAGATGACCACTGGCCGGTATTGATGAGATATTCATCGTATTCCAAGCTGCGCCGCATCATTGCTTATGTGTTAAGGTTCTTCGTCAACGCTCGAGTTAAGACACGAATCAACGCTCCTAAACGGGTCGGTCCTTCCTGCTGTCAAGAGATATCCGAAGCTGAACTGCGCTTGATCAGGTATACACAATCACTATATTTTTCTAATGAAATTTCTCTTTGTAACAGAAGAAAACCGATTCCGCTTCGGAGTAGTATTTTGACATTGCAGCCATATCTCGATGGGAAAAACGTCTTGCGAGTAGGAGGTAGGATCAAGAACGCTGAAGTAGCTGCTGGCGTAAGACATCCGATTATCCTGCCAAAAAACTGCCCACTTGCGAAACGGGTAACTTCTAATACTGAAGCGAGCTCTTCTTGCGTTTGCCACGGATCCTCACTGAGTAATGCCTCCA
This sequence comes from Anastrepha fraterculus, assembly GCA_037575425.1. Taxonomy (NCBI): domain Eukaryota; kingdom Metazoa; phylum Arthropoda; class Insecta; order Diptera; family Tephritidae; genus Anastrepha; species Anastrepha fraterculus. The sequence goes on along the minus strand of JAYXIM010005105.1, from coordinate 669,898 downwards.
ATTCAGCGTCTTCGAAGGTTTTTGGCCTTCCTTCACGCGGACGGTCGTCACATTAAAATAGCCGTCTTTGAAGCGACGGAAGCTATCTCGGCACATTGTTTCGCTTAAAACAGCATCTCCATAAACTTTTTGTAGCTCTCGATGCGCTTCAGCCGCCGTTTTTTTTCGTATGAAAGAGGAAAATCAACACTTCCCGCAAATGACGAATTATCGGCACAAAATCAGACATTTTTACAAAAGCAAAAGTATATGAGACCAAAACAAAATCACTAATGTGTCGAAGCAGTTTGTCTACCATATGTCTAAGCTTGATTTATGACGTTTAGGTTATGTTAGAATCGACTAGCCCACACTGATGGCGGCATCTATTGACAAACAGCGGGAACCTAGTTGCGCACCTAAAAATTATCCAGTTTGAAAAGCTACGGTATCAATCGTTACCTTATTGATTATCTCCTGGGAGATTGAAGCTCCAGTGGAAATTTAGATGCTGGCATTCTTGCATATGTACATGTATGCCTTTGTCAAACTTTTATAAAACGTTCAACAAGTTATTGAGCTTTATCGTAAATGCTGTCCCGCCAGAAGTAAAACCGCTGAAGAAAAAGAAGTTATTGCCCTACGTAAATCGTAATATACAGCCACGTTCTGAAAATCGTTTTCGAGCAATATTTTCCCTCTTTCCATTTTCAATTAGTTTAAAATGTAATGTAAATTTCGTTTCGTCTTCGTGTTCTGAAAAACTAAATCTTTACAGTTTTCCTCGTTAATATTCGGTCACTTAAACATCAGCAGCTGAAAGTTCTAATAAAATGTTTTGTTAAAATTATTGCAATATAAGTAATCTGGAAATACCGCGTGAAACGAATTCCTTCTCCACCTTTGTCTTCCTCTGGGTTGGAAAGAAGAGGTGAAGACGGCCTTCGTCTTCCTCTGCTATCACCAGAGGGTACCGCATGAAATACTTTCAGAGCCGAAGCGTTTGTTTCTATTCGGGCGCCATGACCCAGCCATGCGCGCTGTCTATGTCGTGGTTAACGCATGAAGATCATTATTCCATCGCCTGCGATACTCGCCGTCACCAGCGTGCAAAGGTCCAACATTTTTCCGCAAAATCTTTCTTTCACACCCTGCAATGATGCCAATATCATCGACATACGCCAACAAATATACGCTTTTATAAAAAATTATGCTTGAGTGATTAAATACTGCAGTCACCTCTCTGAAACCTCGTTTGGTATCAAACGGTTCGGAGAGGTCTTATCCAATTCTGGTGGCGCTGCTGGTATTGAGCAACGTTATTTTGAATAACCGTATTTGTTTTGCAGGGATACCAAATTCAGACATCGCGGCATATAGGTAACTCAAACCAATGTTCGCGAGCTATCCAGAGGATACGTGGCCGAACCCCCGAAGTTGTGAGCTGCTCTGACCATATGGTATGCAGAAGAATCGTTCTGGCCACTCCAAAGTGAATGGAAATCAGGTACTTTCCCCACTTGCGTTGACATTTACACACGGAACCATTTCCTTGATCACCCGAGAGCTATATAAAAGTCATTAACTAACGGTAACTCTACGTGTATCATTTAATTTCAACTCTTAATCGCTTTACTTTACGCTTACAGATTCACATGCTTAACTTACAACACATCATTCAACCTTTGGATAACCTTATACGGAGCATCTTGGAAAGTGCTTGCAGTTCTCGATAATCTCCTTCATTTTTTTGCGTATTATAAAGAAGTACCAAGTTACCTTCGTTAAATCTTCGGAGTTCACATCACGTTCAATTCAATCCTTCTTCTTTTTACTTATTTTTTTTTAGCTGGTTATGTTGACTCATGGTGCAAGTTCCATGCCACCCTGCAGTGTTTCTCACTGACAACCTCTTCAGAAGCGTCACCTCTTCGGAAAGCTAAATCACCCGGAAGCGATTGAAAAGTAAAATGTTAACAGGATTATTTTGAAATGTTTGCCCCAATTTTGTTTTTACTTTCCCACTAGCTTTCCCAAGTGCTCCTCCAGAATGCGATTGAATCTTTCGACGATTCCATCCGCTTACGGGTTAAATGTTGTTATATGTATTTTCTTAGTGTTGATCAAGCATCAAATCAATAACCACTTCAAATCTAAACACCCAATTATGCATAAAAACCTCAGCAATGGTTTTGACCTCTTGGCGTTTTAGCTTGGTAGAGCGTACACGTCTGGCCGCTTACTGAGGAGTCACTAGTTGGACTCCGCCACATTCATGGACACTGCATCAAATGGTGCACTCCCGCATTATATTACTGTAATCTTCCACGACTTCTCTCCAACGTTTCAGTGACACTCAAATGACCCCCGCTTGGTCCCTTGTGGAATCCCTCTCACACGGATGTAATTCTGGATTTAGGAACTATGATCAGATTACAGAAATGAATTCCGCCTTCACTTTCCCATGGGCAATTCAGACCTCTATCAATAATTTTAAGGCACTCACCTCATCCATTATGTCTTAACTTTCAGTTTTATCTGGAACTTTTGATGCCTTTGGTCATTCCCGTAACGTCTCTCTATAGCTGCCGTTAGATCCTCATAATTACCCCAATCGGCTTATCGAGCTGTGTGATCTGTTGTTTCAATCTGCAGTTTCAATATAGGGAACGGTAAAGTGCCATCGAATGATGAAGCTTTTACATTAGGACCACTGGTTAAAATATTTGGTCGATTCAATTGTAATTCACAGAGGCGAGTTTTCCCTGAACATTTTTCAGCCTCAATCGTTTCTAGTTAAGACGTCATATGTGTCTTCTCTACTGCAAACTTGGATATAAATGTATCCTGTTTTTCTAGCTGTGCATTTATCTGCAGCAACAACTCTGTTGACATTTAAGACATCTACACTGAGATTTGTGATATCTGCGAAAACATTTCCGATGATAATTGCGACGATATTTGTGATATCTGCAATGACATTTGCGGTGATATTCACGACGACATTTGTGATATTGCCGCCATCAACACACGCATGTCGATAACAGGTGAAGGTTCTGTTTCCACGTTGATAGCCACGCTGTTCCGACTCTTTCTTAAGTTGGGGAATCTTAAGTTCACTCAACTTTGCCATTTTTTGTTTCTGGGAAATTGTTACGTTTTTTGAAATGAAATTTCTAAGGCGTCGATGGACGGGCGAGAATGGAGAGTAAAATTTCAAGGCCATGCACCGTTTTGGGCATTTTCGTTCCGGGAGAGAGAGGAAAAGGAGAAAGAGAGCTATACCTCATGTATATTTTATGATGAGTTTTTGTTGTACGGTACACTAGTTGAAACTGTTCGGCGCCGCCGCGACTATGTCTGAACAGTCTGATCAGCACTATGGCAACTAGAATGATGGCCGCTACGGCTGCACCTAGTAATGCATTTTGTTCTTGTAGTCGCTAGGCGTAGAGTTTTAGCTTTGGATGACATACGCATTTAGAGGAATAAAGTGAGTGCCCTGTGTGTGCGGTTATATGTACGTGCATATGTGTATATTAAAAGGCATTGTTTTGCTGGAAGTTCAGAATACAAATATATACGTACATAGGCTAGGGCATCAAGTGTGCATACGCACATACAAATATGAACATGCATGTACAAATGATAATTGTTTTAGCATTTATTAGGCAGGAATTCGATCATTAGGATATTTACTCCCTAATTATTGCATGAAATATGATAAGGCGATGCTCGTGAGGTAGGTCATGGTTGCTTCAGTGCATACATATGCGTGCAACACTATATTTAATAAAGATGCAATTGAACTTAGTTGTCCCATATATGCAAATACGTATCTTTGAAGTTTTCTTTTATTTATTTTAAATTTCAAAGTTTTGTACTAATTAGAAAATGCATACATATATTATTCCCTGTAGTAAAATGTAAATTGAAAAAAATTTAGGTCATGGTTGCTGCATAATAATTGAAGATGCAATTGAACTTTTGCACAAACATAACTAATTTAATATACATGTGTATGTATACATTGAGCAACACTTACTTGTTTTCTCTATGAATTCTAGTCTAAAATTATTTTTGTAAATTTTGACTATTTGTATTATCTGCAAATGTTGTGAATTTATTTAGATATATATCCTTTCTCTCTCTCTCTCTCTCTTGTTCTCTCTCGGGTCTTTCCCTCTTTCTTTGTCTGCCTTAAAAGTTTCACTTCTGTTGTGGGTACCTCGCTACACGAAATTTTTTTTAAACAATGTCTCACAATAATCCCTCAGATCACAAGATTACTCAATAAAATTCACAAACTAATGGCAACACAACTTGTTTTACCTAACTTAAACTCTTAATCGCTTTACTTTTCGTTTCTACATTCACACGCTTAACTTAAGACGGATCATTTTGAATAAAATACAACTTTTTTTAGGAAATTATTATCATTTCTCTTTATTAATGATAATATTGGTATGGCTCAATTGCGTATGGAACTGTTGAGTCCAATTTAGTATTAGTTTAAAATACTTTAATGTTTTTCCACTCATGTTATTCGTTATAATTTTCTGTGAAAATAAGTAGGTTTTGTTCGAAATAATTGTGTATATATAGGAAATAGTTTGTAATAAAATTGTGAGAAAAATTGTAATTTTCATTGAAAAGCAACGAATATTAAAAAAGTAACATATATTTTTGTGCATTAAATCGTGTGTACGTTTGTGCAGCCGTTCCTGCATTTAACATCGCGAAAATTCTAAAAACCCGTCGTTGTTAACCGTTTCTGTTACATTAAAAATGTCGAATTCTACTAAAACGCCCGATTCCGTTCTCAATGTCATTAAACGGTATATGGCAAAAAGTATTGATGAGGCATTCACTATGGATGCAGAAAATATTGCAAGCTACCTTCAGTTATTGAGTGAACAGTGGGTTCGTTTTAACGTAGCTCAAGACGCTGTAGAAATTACTTGTGGTGCTGATGTTATTGAAATTGAAGAAAATGTGCGTATCCAAGCCAAAACTTGGTACTCTACAGCTTCAGCAGACTTTAGCCGCGTGAAAAATTGTCGTACTAAATCGCAAGATAGCTCCACAAAGGCATCCGTGTCCACGGTTATACCTTTACCGAAAGTGGAGTTGCTCACATTCTCCGGTGACTCTACAGAATGGATTGGTTTTTTCGAGGCGTTTTCCTCGTTAGTTGGTAGTAACTCTGCGTTATCAGATGGACAAAAGTTGCACTATCTCCGAAGCTGTTTGAAAGGTGACGCGTTGAAGATTATCAGTGGTTTTAAAACATGTGACGCAGATTACGTTGAAGCTTGGGGTCTATTAACATCGCGGTATAAGGTTATTCGTGTAATTGTGGAATCTCATCTTCGCGCGTTGGCTGAAATTAAAAGGGCTACGCATGACAATGCTGACGCAATCAAAGGTGTAATTGATGCGTTCCAACAGCCTATTCGCGAGCTTAAAGCGTTGGGTCGTCCGATTGATTTTTGGGATGATTGGTTGGTACATGAGGTCGTCAGTAAGTTGGCATTCGAAACGCGTAAGCAGTGTGAGTTATCGCTCGTTAGTGATGATCCTCCATCTTTTAAGCAACTATTAACATTTTTAGAGATAAGATGTAGATTGCTATCGATGTTTTCGTCGTCAACAACATCAGTACCAATTAAGGTTATAACTGCATCAGCAAGCAAGTCGACAAATGTGTTACACGCGGTATCAAAACAAAATAACGTGTGTGCATATTGTAGTGGACCTCATAAAATTTACAGTTGTGAAAAATTTCGTGAATTGGACTTGTCCACAAAATCACAGTTCGTGAAGCAAGGTCGCATGTGCTTCAACTGTTTAAGTTCAGGTCATTATAAAGAACGTTGTAACAGTGCTTCCACTTGCCGCATGTATAAACAGCGTCATCACACCATGTTGCATGGTGCTTTGCATTCAACGACCGTTACCGCAGTGAACAATTGCATCGGCAACACGACACATCCGTTATGCGCTGCTAACGCCACATCAAAGGTAAGCGCAAAAACTTTTGAACTTCCAGCAAGCGTCGACGTTGCACGCGTTTCTTCATGCTTGAACTCGAGCTCCAGTCCACCCATAGCGGTAGAAAGAGTTGTGCTGTTATCCACCGCATTAGTAAAGGTACGCGACTGTTCTGGTAATTCGGAGACCGCACGTGCACTTTTCGTTTCTGGATCACATGCTTCCTTTGTGACCGAGGCGTGTGTGCAACGCTTAGGCTTGCCGCAACATCCGAAGTTAACATTACTGGAATTGGGTCAGTGCAAGGGGGACGAGCTAGAGGTGAAGTATCACTTTCTCTTTCTTTTTTCTCAACAAATCAAAGCTTTACTGTCAAAACGTTAATTCTGTCAAAAATTACAAGCGACTTGCCAACACAGACTATAGCTATTTCATCGTGGCCACATATCCGAGGTTTGTTTTTAGCCGATCCCCATTTTATGAAGCCTGGGCGGGTCGATATATTGATTGATATGGACGTTATGGATCAACTGATCTGTACAGAACTTCGTAAGGGTCCATCTGGAGCTCCTATGGCTCAACTGACGGTCTTTGGGTGGACTCTGTTTGGAAGCGTGAATGGATCTTAGCCTGATATGCCACGCTTACAGTCGTTACATTGCGATGTTGAACTCATTGACATGAAACATATGCAGGTCACGTCAGAGACTATGAATCCAACGTATTATTTGCCTCATCATCCTGTTTTAAAGGAAAGTAGTATCACGACCAAATTGAGGGTTGTATTTAACGCGTCCGCAAAATCGACTTCCAGAAATTCGCTGAATGACGCATTATTTGTAGGACCTCAATTGCAAGAAGATTTGTACACGATCTTACTTCGCTTTAGAAGACACCGCTATGCTGTAACGGCAGATGTCGCCAAAATGTATCGTCAAATCTGCGTATCCTTAAAATACGCCGATTTGCAACGCATCGTATGGCGTAGCCAGCCATCCCTGCCTATCCAAGATTTTCGCATGGTTCGCGTAACGTACGGAGTGGCAGCTGCGTCTCATCTAGTTGTCCGATCACTTCAACAGACGGCAAGAGATTCGTCGAATGATTGTGCTAGGGCTGTTAGTGTTGTTCTCAAGGATTTTTACATAGATGATCTACTTACTGGTGCATCTAGTAAAGAAAAACTTCGATTGTTGCATCAAAATATTTCCGAAATTTTCTGGGAAGGGGGGTATGAACCTCGTAAGTGGGCATCGAACTGCGCTGAACAAATCGCAAGCATTTCCAATGCATCTACGAACATATCACATTATATTGTCGACGATAAGGATGTTCACGCTTTAGGTCTTATCTGGAACACAGAAGGAGACTACCTCACGTTTACCATTAACTTGAGGGAACCGCCAGTTAAGTTGAACAACTTGCACGAACAACACAAAGCGACGGTAGCGTTACTGTGTCATTAATTTCGTCGAAAACCAAGGTAGCTCCGCTTAAGCCGACAACGTTGCCACGTCTTGAATTATGCGCCGCTCATCTTGCTGCTAAACTAGTGCAAAGCGTGCTGCACTGCCGGTCTGATCTCCGTTATCCGCTTTTCGCTTGGACTGGCTCTACTTTAACATTGGCATGGTTACAAGCTCACCCCAGCAGATGGGTGACATTTATAGCCAACCGCGTCGCTGATATTCAAGAAGTTTTGCCTCCCGAATGTTGGAACCACGTTCGTTCTGAACAGAATCCTGCAGATTGTGCTTCAAGAGGTATAACCCCCTCCGAATTATTACGTCATCAATTGTGGTGGGCTGGTCCTATTTTCCTGAAAAGCACTGAACAATTGTGGAAGCAGAAAATATCTAAAGAGCACACTAGAGAGCTGGGCATACGAAATAGTATTCGTGCCCACGTGACTAATTCTACAGATTATTGGTCCGTGATGACAAAATACTCATCGTATTCTTAGCTGCGTCGAGTTATTTCCTACGTTTTACGCTTTTTGACTTACATTCGGGCTAATAGACGGCTTAATTTTATAAAGCGTTTTGGTACACCGAGTTGCCAAGAGTTATTTGAAGCTAATCAGGTATACGCAACGGTTTTATTTTTCTAATGAAATTTCTCTTTGCAGCGCTAAAAGACCAATCCCACTTCGCAGTAGTCTTTTGCGTCTGCAGCCCTTTCTGGATGGGACTTGTGTTCTACGTGTTGGAGGAAGAATAAAAAAATGATCAAGTCGCTCCAGATGTTAGGCATCCCATTATCTTGCCTAAGAATTGTCCGCTTGCTAAGTTAATAATCTGCGAAATACACAAGGTCACTTTGCACGCTGGGCCACGCATTATGCAAACTGTCTTGCAACGTCGTTATTGGGTTATCGGCGCTCGTAGCTTGATCCGTAATATATACCATAGGTGCGTGAAATGCACTTATTTGAACCGTAATCTTACCACACAAGTCATGCGTGATCTACCTGTCATTCGCACAACCTACGCCCGTTGTTTTACTCACACTGCTGTCGATTTCGCTGGACCTTACCTCTACAAGTTCACCCAAGGAAGAGGAGCTAAGACTACCAAAGGCTACATCTGCTCGTTCATTTGTATGTGCACTGGTGCGATGCATCTCGAATTTGTTGGTGACCTGTCAACACAAGCATTCCTAAATGCATTTAAAAGGTTCACAAATCGTCTAGGTTTTTGTAAGGTCATGACATCAGATAACGGTACAGATTTCGTTGGAGCCGAGAAGTTGTTGCGCATTGCATTTCAACAGTGCATGGCTGATATTAAACTTCGCTCTTTCTTTGCGGATTCGAATATCGAATGGCGTTTTAATCCACCGGCTGCACCCCATATGGGAGGTTACTGGGAGACTGGAGTCAAACGTGTCAAGTATCATTTAAAACGCGTACTAGGAGAAGTTCCACTATCATACGAAGAGTTCAACACACTTTTGACTGAAATAGAAGCTTGCGTAAACTCTCGCCCACTCTGTGACAACTCTGAAGCTGCTGGTGACTTAGAAGTTCTAACTCCCGGACATTTCATAGTCGGTGAACCGCTTAAGTCAATACCGGAACCTGAAGGTCACGGGTTTCGTGGAAATCTTCGTCAGCGATGGCAAGCAATTTCTGCCATGAGACAACATTTCTGGCGCCGTTGGAGAGACGAGTACCTCGTGAGCTTACAACGTCGCACCAAGTGGCTTCGTTCTTCATGCAACATTGTAGAAGGTAATGTGGTTGCTGTTATCAACGAGCCTAATCCTCTGATGAAGTCGACGATTGCACGAGTGATCAAATGCCATCATGGTACCGATGGACGCGTAATACTAAGTTTCCACCGCAGCCGCTATCGTGTTCTCTGCCGCTATCGTGTTCTTAGCGCAAACACGAAACAAAACTCCTGTCAAATCCCATACAAAATTAAAACACAACTCCATACCTAAACCCACTTTTCAAAGCGTGTTTTGTTGGGTTTGCGTCTAATTTAATTATTAAGTGGTGGCAATGTTGCTCATTTCCCTCATTTATTATTGCATTCTTATCGAAATATGGCAACAATGATTGCAATTTGTCAATATGACATTTGATTGACGGCCGCCGTAGCCGAGTGGGTTGGTGCGTGATCACCATTCGGAATTCACAGAGAGGTCGTTGGTTCGAATCTCGGTGAAAGCAAAATTAATAAAAACATTTTTCTAATAGCGGTCGCCCCTCGGCAGGCAATGGCAAACCTCCGAGTGTATTTCTGCCATGAAAAAAATCTGCTCATAAACATATCATAAAACAAAATGAAATAAATGTATAAAAAAAAAAAATTTTTTGTGATTCGAACCAAGGATTTCGGATCGGAAGCCCACATTGCTAGCCGCTGGGCTATCGCGCTGTGCTGTCGCCGCAAAATAATGTATCATAAATCTGTTTACCATACCAAAGACCATACACTTTGCGAACGCATTTCGGTGGAAACAGTTGACAGTTCTCCCAAACACAACTCCTGCAAACACGGTGTTTGCTTTTGGTGGAAACGTAATATAAGAGTAGTTACGCTGAAAACACCGCATGGCAAATTGGTTCGCCCTATAGTCAAACTTTGCCTTGTGCCAACGAAAGGAGATTTATTTCATGAAGAAACTAATAACTTATCGTAAATGTTTTTCAAGGCTTCTCATTTTCTTTTTAATATTTTATTTTGAACTTATTTAGATAGTTCAAGGGCGGCGGTATGTTGAGTCCAATTTAGTATTAGTTTAAAATACTTTAATGTTTTTCAACTCATGTTATTCGTTATAATTTTCTCTGAAAATAAGTAGGTTTTGTTTGAAATAATTGTGTATATATAGGGAATAGTTTGTAATAAAATTGTGAGAAAAAATTGTAATTTTCATTGAAAAACAACGAGTTTTTAAATTTTGGAATTTTGCCGCAACATCATCGTTTTGTGTTCATCATTTTGGTCCTTCGGGCCGGATATTTCATCGCTTCAATCAACTTGGTCCTATCGCAACATTACGGATTAAGAATTCTCCCTGCAACGAATTCATAGCCGCCTTCGAGATTCTTTCCGCATTATTGGTTCTTCCTGCATATTAAGGATTCTCCCCGCAACAGGAACAAAATATCCGCCAAATGGCCGCCGCGGCCTCGGCGGCACACCTCCAAAGACCACCAAATGCAAATAGTTCCTTATCTAAAGGGTGGATAGGTTTCAAAGGCAGGTGTTGATTTTGAATAAAATACATTTTTTTTAAGAAGTTATTGTCATTTATCCTTATTATGATAATATTGATATGGCTCAATTACGTATCAAACAAAATATCGGCCTCGGCGGCACACCTCCATCCGATGGTCCAAATTTTCGATGACGCTGAGTCATAATTGAGGTTCTATGCCGTTAATGTGCCGAATTATTTCATCCTTTAGCTCTTGAATTGATGCTGGCTTATCGACGTACACCTTTTCTTTCAAATAACCCCAAAGAAAGAAATCCAACGACGTTTAGGTGTAGTTCACATTTAACATCGGCCCTTGAAATTTAACCACCCTTTACATATACATGAGAGGTGTGTTAAAAAACTGTGTTTTTTTCAAAAATTATTTATTTATTCATTAATATATATTTTAACCCCTTCAAAGTAATCTCCATGAAACATTATGCACTTGGGCCAACGTTTTTTCCAATCTTCGAAGCACTTCAAAAATCCTCCTTCCGTCTTTATCTCGTCAATCGTAGCGTAGCGTCGTCCATTCATGGGCCTCTTTAGTTTCAGGAACAAGAAAAAGTAACAGGGGGCCAGATCTGGGGAATACGATGGCTCTGGCATCATTAGTGCGTTGTTTTTGGCCAAAAAGTCGCGCACAAGCAACGATGTGTGAGCAGGGGCGTTATCGTGATGCAAGAGCAAATTTTTTGTTCTTCCACAAATCCGCGCATTTCTGGCGGATTGCTTCGCGCAAATTGCGCAGAACTTGCATTTAATATTCCTTACTGACCGTTTTACCCTCTGGCAAGAACTCATGATGCACAACGCCCCTTCAATCGAAGAAAACGGTAAGTAAAACTTTTACATTCAACCGAACTTGGCGCGTTTTTTTCGGTCTTGGTTCGTGCGGCAGCTTCCATTGAGATGATTGAGCTTTGGTTTCCATGTCATAGCCATAAACCCACGATTCGTCACCAGTTATGACCCTCTGGAGCAAATCTGGATCGTCGCGAACAAAGTCCAACATCTCATTAGCAATGTTCATGCGATGCTGCCTTGGTCGAAATTGAGCGAGTTTTGCGGCGACCCGTCTCACGCCCAAATCATTGAAAAAAATCGAATAGCACGAGCCAATCGATATGTTTAGGTCCTCAGCAACTTCTCCAACGGTGATTCGACGATTGGCCAATACCATTTTCTTCACTTCATCAATTTTTTCGTGTGTTGTTGAAGTGCTCGGCCGTTCGGCACGCTTTTCGTCGTTCACATCTTCTCCGCCTTCTGAGAACATTTTGTACCACCCATAAACGTTGCTTTGGTCCAAAGTTGCTTCTCCGTATTTCGTTTTTCACACAAAATTTGATACAGGTTCTTTGATCCATCTCTTTGAATATGTAAAAATCGAAGACGAGCCGAAACACGTGCAAGCAAAGCAGCTGTCAACTATTAACTGAACATTCAAAGTGGCCGAACTCGTCGGCATGAGTGAGAGACATGAGTAGCAACATATCGCCACAAAAAAAATCGAAATTCGAATATACGTAACCTGCGAAAATTCAAAATTCGCGATATTTTTGAACACACCTCGTATATACTTATATATGTACGTATTCTACCTGATGCCCTAAATATGGTATATATTTCTAATGTAAACTTCCCACAAAATTATGATTAGTATTATCAGGCATGTTCTGAAAATCGCGCGATTTCTATTCGGATCCGAAATGGCAATTCGTACGATTTGGTTTTGGGTGTTCTGTAATCCGTCCGATTTCATTTAAATTCGAATTTAAGTTCGAAACAGCCGAAACAGCGAAAGGTAGTGAAGATAATAAATGTTTGTTGCGCACTACATAACATAGGTATGTAGGAGTAATCAAATAGATTACATTGAAACAGAAAGCGTATTAGAAAACAATCCAATTGATGAGGAAATTGCTGAAAATGAGGAAAACAGTAGTTATATAGTGTTGGCAGAAATATAAGAGACTCTATTGCTGGAAATTTAATATTATGAAACATAAAATTTATTCATATTAAAAGTAAATATATACATAACAGTTCAATAAGATTCTTTTATATTTATTTTTTAGTCTCTATCTCAAGCATTTTAATTTTAATTTTAACTGTTTCATGTTGCAACTACTCCATTTTGAGGTAATGTCTTTGCTTTTGCTCTATACTTTGAGTCTTCAAGCGATTTTGCTCTGCCAGCAATTCATTTTGTTTCTCAACAGCACGATAAAGACGTCGAATCTCTTCCCTTTCATCTTCCTGCGATTTTGCAATCTTGTGTTGGTTTTCGCAAATGTTATCTAAAGTGGTGGATATTTTCTCCATACAAGATTGCGTTGCCATACACGTCTGAAGGCTGTCCTGCGTTGACACTCGTGGCCTTTTTGCAGCTCTCGGGGTAGCCACCGCTTCCCTACTTGTTCGTTCTTCCTCAGATTCGATAGCGCTATTACTTTCTTCTGTCCCACATCTTCTAGAATGGTTTATGCCCTCAACGGCTGCAAAAATTCCACAAGTTCTTGCAACACATTCTTCGTTTCTCGTCAGCACATGCTTATTAAAGGGTCCACCTCCTGTTGCCCTCGATTCTAGATTGTTATGGGCAACCTTTTTCCGAATGCACCCCTTCCAGTCAGACCATATCTTGAAAAAAGACAACTCAAAAATATTTATTTTAATATTTGACTAAATACTTACTTTTTTCCATCCATTAACATCTTCTTGGGGCGGCCCTTCTGCATTTAGCAGCGTCGTTAGCTCTTTCCACCTCAACAGCAACTCTATCGCACTTCGAAAAATTCTTCGCCAAATCTGGATGAGACTCCATAAACTCGACTAAAATTAGCTCTTGCTTGGAGTTCTTGTGTTTTCCCCTAAAAGTTTTTGAATAAGTTTTAAATATTTTAAATAAACACTTTTATTTAAATAAATATATGCAGTTATTTTGAGTAAATACTCACATTTTGATAAATTTATTTCAACAAACAGTTTATTTCAACAAACAGTTTATTGGCATACAAACCGCTAACGTTTAAGTTGCCGAAAATTTAGCTGGAAAATTTTAACGATTTCGATTTCCAGAACAGGGGACAAAACGATTTGCTGATGTTCGAAAAAAAACGAAAACGGAACGATTTACAGGACATGTCAAACGATTTAAAAACGGAAAATGCGAAAATATTGCCCGAAAACGATTTGCAGAACATGCCTGTATATATATGAGTATACAATATAATTGGAGCTTAAACCCTTTCGGGGTGTTTTTCCGAGCTCCTTCTCTTATTTGTGGCGTGTGTCGTGATGCTGTTCCTCAAATGGAGGACCCTACAATTGCCGACTCCGATCGGCGAATGGTTTTTTATGAAGAGCTTTTTCATGGCAGAAATACGCTCGGAGGTTTACCACTGCCTGCCGAGGGGCGAACGCTATTAGAAAAACAGTGTTTTTTTTTCATATTTCTGTTTTATGCACGGAGATTCGAACCTATGTGCTCCGAATGGTAGTCACGCACCAAGCTATTCGGTACGGCGGTCTTCGTCCAAAATTTTGTTAATTGTTTTATTTTGTAACTGGTAATTAATTCGGCCGTCGTAGTCGAAAGGGCTGGAGCGTGATTACCATTCGGAATTCACAGAGAGAACGTTGATTCGAATCTCGGTGAAACACCAAAATTAAGAAAAACATTTTTCTAATAGCGGTCGCCACTCGGCAGGCAATGGCAAGCCTCTGAGTGTATTTCTACCATAAAAAAGCTCCTCATAAAATATCTGCCGTTCGGAGTCGGCCTGAAACGGTAGGCCTCTCCGTTTGTGGAACATAATCAAGACCCACACCACAAATAGGAGGAGGAGCTCGGCCAAACACCCAAAAAAGGGTGTACGTTCCAATTATATATATATATATATATATAATTAAGTAAAAAATAAAGTATCCGGAACATTCCTACGGAACTGAATAATATCGAAAGATAGAAGTTGTACCTGAGCTTTTCGAAAAGCAATCGAAGAATTAGAGAAGACCGGACTATCCTTCGGTGGTATTTCAACACAATTAAATGGTTTTTATTGTTTTGAAATATTTTTCTGAGTATAAAACAGCAGAAAACGTTTCCAGAAAAAAGAAAGCGCAAAATACTAATAGCCAGATTGATATGATGATCTTTAGATTGTCGAAACAGGATCCTAGGAAAAGTGTTGCTGACATCCATCGAGGAGTTTTTGTTCACCTCGAAAAGCCAATAACGAAAAGGGCAGTTGCCCGTCGATTGGCAGAACTAGGGGCTCACGGTCAACTGGCTCAGAAGAAGCCATTGGTAACAGTATCACAACGACAACGCCGAATTGAGTTTGCCCGAGAGCACATACTACATATACTGGACTCAAAATCAGTGGCGTTATATTTTACTGAGCAATGAAACGAAAATAAATAGAGTTGGTTCAAATAGCATTTAACTCCAAGCTCATCTCACCAATCGTAGAGCTCAGATACTCCGAAATATATTATTATATATATGGCTATTTTTGCTTCGTTCGTAAGTATTTTCCTCGGATGATTTTCGAATTGTATTAACCTTTGTACATGAAGTAAAAAAAATCGTATTTCTTAGATAAAAAGACTAATACAGATTGAAAACACTTTAAATTTATGAAATAAAACCTAATATGCAAAACATTTAAGTGATTTATTTGAAAAAAGTCTAAAATGAAGATAACTGGGTATCATCCTTAAGTATTTTTCAACGGCTGTATGTATATAAGTATACATATAACCGCACACCCAGCACTCTCACTTCATACCTCAACATTAGCATGTCGTCCAAGGCGAAAATTCTGATCATTTATAAAAACAAAATCCATACACCATTATTACACTAGTTTACAAATTTTCAGTTTCAAAAATGGTCCTCAACCAAAAAGCGTTTTTTAGACTAATTTGCGGTCGCTGAAACCAAAATTGATTTTTATTTTTTTTTCAAAGAACGGTTTTCGAGATATTCCCAAAAACCATGTTTTTTGTGCAATAGTGCAGTTATTACCTGCAATCTCGAAAACAGTCCGCGCCATTTCTTTGAAGTGCATAAATTTCGAAAGGCACACATGGCAATATATAATTCGTGTTAATGGAAGTCGTAGTTTTCGCAAAACAGCTGTTGAAAGTTAAAAAAAAGACGTTTTTTACTAAATTATCAAAGTTTATTAATTTTTTTTCTGGAAAAAAAAACTTTTTTACCGACATAAGATAGGTTTACTGAAAGACAATTTTGTCACCTACATTTTAAGCCTAAGTTTGTCTGAATCGACAAAAATTGTAGAAGTTATAACATATTATGTGAATTATCAACAGTACTAAGAAACCAACATTCATTTCAATTTATAGAACCCATGTCTGAATACAGAGAATTAACATTCAACGATTTAAAATCACGATACTCTTAGGTGGCACCTAAATTTGGACGATTCATCACAACATCTAAAGTACAAAATATTATAGTCATGGTCAGAGATAAAGTCAGCTTGGTCGAATTTAAGAATTTGTGACAACTCACATGTTATAAAATAATCAAGAAGACAAGGTTGGGAGTTATTTGAATATCTCGTTGGTGTAATTCCGTTAACAACACAAAGTCCTGCTGTTGCCAACTGGTCGAATAGTTTACTACTACTAGGCTCAGGTTAACATTAAAATCACCACACAACAGGATACGTTCGTAATTTAAGACAAATTCAGACAGGTCTACAAATAGTGTATCTAGAGCGATATTGTAAACACATCAAATTAAAATTTTATTCATGCCATCAGATACATCAGTAAATAAGTATTCATTTTCACAGTTATTTGACTTTGCTATGAGTTTAAATTTCAAACTTTTTTTGCAGTGCAAAAATGAATGGCATAAACAAAGATAGAAGAGCAATAAACAGAAAAAAATGCAATAGTTAAAATAACAGAGAAAATTAAGAAGTAACACAAGATGTGAGAAGGTAAGAGAAAAGCAATGAAATAAAGGAAGAGAATAAAATAACAGAGAGTATGTAGAGCATAAACATATATACGTATAAGACATTCTGAGCAGCTATAAAAGAGCGTTAGGTGTCTGCAGCTACTGCATTTTCAATGCACTCAATATTAGTCACCATAACTGCTTTGCATTTAGGGCGAACGCATAACCACGAATAGTGAAGGTGGCTGTGATTTTTTGTTCTCGCCTGAGTTGCATAGCAAAGCGCATTAGTTCGCGATTTCTTTTTGTGAGACATTCTTCTTCTTCTCTTCTTAATTGGCGCGATAACCGCTTACGCGATTTTGGCCGAGTTTAACAAAGCGCGCCAGTCATTTCTTTCTCGTGCTAAACGGCGAGCTCATCGTAAAGCTCATACAGCTCATCGTTCCAATGCCTGCGATATTCGCCGTTGCTAACGTGTAAGGTCCAAAAATCTTGTGAGACATTCGTGTATGTGTAATTTGCCTTCTGATTTGAGTCCAGCATCGCAGAGTATTAGTGGCCGCTTTTTGGCTTTGCAGGAATTAGCCACTGATTTGAATAAACTTGAGCGATTAGCAGAAACTGATAATTTAAATATAAAAGCAGACGCAGTAGAGTTGCTTTGCTACCAAAAATATTGTCAATATTCTCACCTTCCATGTGCGGCAAGCCATTGATGATGACATCGGTGGAGACAGCTTGATTTTGGCACTCATCCAGCTGAGTCTTCAGTAGCGCAATTTTACCGTGTAGTTGACCATTCAGTTGAATTTGTACTTCAGCTTTCCCCACGCGTTCTTCCATTATTTTCATGGCTTTCCGCAGATTCGCCATCTCAGCTGCAATTTCGCCAAATCGCTGCATCACTCGCTCTTCGGAAGTTTTCACTCTTTCGGAAATCTGTTCGATGATACCCCTTCCCTGCATTTCGAGTTGTTCCTCTATTCGCTCAAGCCAGAAAGGAGGTGGCGGGCTCCCTTTTTTTCCCCTTTAGTTAGAATGCTCGCGCTGCTTTGCGGAGTGGATACCATTTGGCGTGTGACTTTTCCTCTTGAAGTCATTTCTTGCTTGTTATAATTTGCAAAATTTTCTACTTTACTTTTATTAACGCACACAAAATTATTTTCGCGACCACAGAATTAGAATATTCAATAAGTGTTCAAAGAGACACAATGCAAATTATCTGGGCACAAACGCAAGTAAATCAGAAATAGCTGCAGCGCACAAAAAAACACGTCTACTCAGCTTGCTCGTAAAATCGTATTTTCCTTGGCATTCATGTGGAGATTTACCCACTGAGGACACAATCTTGTTTGTAGTGACACCAATACGTCTTTTAGCTAAATGTCGACTGCCCCATTGGCACGTTGAAATCTTTGCCAACTCCGTGCTGATAGCCTCCCTCCTCAAGAAACCGTAAAACCGAGGATAGTCGGAGAACTGGAGTTATGGACGACGACTTTGCTGAGCTTGCGCTGTCTTCAATGAAACTCAAAACGTATGTAAATTCAGCTTTATTCAACCGGTAATTTTTGATAAAACTATTTTAAACCTAATTTAAGTAAAATTTTTCCTTTAACAAAAAGGCAAGCACTTACAATCGTTCGTCCATATCGAGAGGGTTGCTGGCATCTTTCAATATTTTTCGCTCAATTTTGAGACTCAGTTTACTTCTCTCTTCCTCAATTAACACAACCGCGCATGCCAACGAATACATTTTAATATGAAAATTCAGCTAACTTGACAAATAACTTAAAGATTATTTGCCAAATTGTCTTCTTTATATTGAAGTGATCTGTTGTCGAAATATTAAAATTTGACTTTTGAGTTTCGTAGCACTTTTTTCGTGTTCACATGGAGTTTTTTCGTATTCGTAGTAGACATTCGTATTCGTAGGTTTTCTACGACGGATTCTATGATAGGGCCGATTGAAATGTACATGAGTGAGGTTAGGCAAAAATGAGTCGTTTAACAGAGAATGTGAAGAAGCGAGAATCTCGTCATTTCAAAACTTATGTGTCCTTAGAGAAAGCTATAATGAAACAAATAAATTGTTATACTTAAAGGCAAATAAATATTTTAAAGAAGTATGTAAAAGGAGGAGAGAATAATGGTATAACAGACTTATAGAAAATCTCAAAAACATTAAAGATAGCGCTAGCTGGTAATTTGTTAAGAAGAAAAAATGTGAAGCTTTGGAAATAAGTCCCGCTATAGCAAGCAAGCCCTACTGCTAATGTCATAATTACCAAGTTTTTTCACCAAACGAAGTTAGGTCTGTACTAAACAAGGTTAAATTAAACAAATCGGGATTGATGAAATTCCTTACGAGTTCTTAAAAAATGCCCCTGATAGTTTCATTACGCCCATCAAAAATGCCTTCACAAATCTTTATGAAAAATGCAGACGAGGCTCTTAGAATTAGTATAGTTTTCCCTATTCTCAAAAAGGGGGATCCTTCCCTAGTAGAAATCTACAGAGGAATTTCATTTATGAACTGCATTGCTTACTATAAGTTAAGGTGAGCTTAATTATCGAAAGAGTAACCTCTTGGACTGAAAGGAACAGTATTTTAAAGTATCAAGCCGGCTTGAGAAAGAATTACTTCATAGTCGGCAGAAAGCTGGATAGAAGATGCATTTTAACTAACCGCAACCAGGCAAGGATAAATGTGCATATACAAAAAGCCTTAACTACTAGTAGGATAATAGATATATGCATAAGGAATATGTATAAGGAAGGGATATATAGGGTTTATGTTCTATTTAAAAAAATATGACTTAGAGTCAAGCATGTGGATAATGAGGTCTAGAGGTGGCATGGTGATTTTAAATTACAACACATTTGACACAGAAGATAAAACTTGCTCAATGTGTAATTTAGGCGAGCTTGAAAACATAGCACATTTCCTGGCGCGCTGCCCAATATTAAGAGAATATAGAAAAGTCTTTTTCGGAGAATTTACTTTAAATAATTCACAATTAATTGAGATTCTTAATAGCGGGAATGATAATTGGGATAAACTTTTGCGTTTTATTAAATGTGGATTTAGATACACAGAGAATTTAATAAAAGAGCTTTACTGGTTTTAAAAACCGAAAACCTGATAATTTTTTTGCACGTAAATTTTCTTTTGTTCTTTATACTAGAATAAGTGACTATCAAATTTTGTATAGTATATTTTACTTTTATTTGCAATAAATACTATTATTACTACTGCTATTGTTCACAGTGCAGGAAGAAAAGCAAGCAAAATGTCGCGGAAGTGCCCTTTTTCTCAGAAATAGGAATCGACGAAAACAGTTTTTTCTTTCATATCGAAGGAGAGGGTGAGGAAAATGACGTTAAAAACGATGACTTTGAAGCAAGAGTCCCGCTTGTAGTGACATATGGGTACAAAATGAAATGAGACGATTCACTATCTGAATCGCCAATTTCAGAAGCATTAGAGGTTGTGCCGATGCCAGTAATGCAACTATTGTTCACACTGAATTAGTTGGGAATAACATATGAGTTTTCTGTGCCTACAAAACCTGAAATAAATGATGCGGAAGAGGTAACACTCGATTAACTTCCAGCACCACAGCGCGAATTGCCTGCAGATGTCGAAGTAATATTTGAGGATGAGTTTCCAGCTGCAACCGGTCAAGCCGAAAATAAGTCATCGCCTAAATCATCAAAAACTCCCATTAAGAGTAATTCCACAGAATCTGTCACTAAGGAATCTATTGGTCAGGAACGCAATTGCAATATATGTACTACCCAGCCAACAACTGGGACAGGGGAAAATCGGAGTAGTTCCCCTGAAGAGATTGGCCTTCCTTTGGATCGCAGAGTTTGATGTCTAACTTCGCGAACTGGCAACAACAATACCGAGCGAATGAGAGACCAAAACAAAAACATGAACGCGCCAGAAGATACGAGTTGCCAAATCTTGAAATTACGATAGTTATTAAGCACATGTGTATAAACAGAGGTGAATGCTCATAGGGTATTCAGTCGTTAGTTAAACATGAGAGAGAATAAACGAAAATAATAAAGTGATTCACAGAAGCAGGCACGTTTTGTTGTCACTAATTTGTGACCTTTATTTGACAATCCAGTGATCGAACTCAGAGGAGTTATATTGGGGCGCCTTATTTGGATAATAACGCAGCAACATATATAATTGAAACACTTTTACATTATGTGTTATGTGTTTGTCCGAGCTCATTTTCCTGTTTGTGGGGTGTGTGTTTGCTGTGGCAAGTGCATATAGGCGCATATGTGCTATATAAGTTCACATATCTGTATGTACATATGTCATAATGGTGTGTGTAAGTTTGTATGTACATACAATTTAATTAATGCACGTTGGCTTTTTGAGCGATTATGCGAATAACTTTAATATTTTTTTTGTATTCATTTTTATTGTAACTAGTTAACAAAAATAAACTAACGGACAATTTTCTTCGGTTTTTTTATAATACAATTAATATGATGGTGCTTTGCACAAAGCTTGCAAAGGAGTTGATTAATGCACGAGGTGGTGCGGCTTTTTGCGTTTCAGCCTTACAAACCATTTATGTTGGTCAGTGAGGGCTGAGGCTTCGCTGTTGACATGATGAGATAGCCTATTTATATGAGATAGGACATTTTTTTTAATTGCGACGGCAACTGGTTCTATGCCGAGATCGCGTTCGAGATCGCTGATGCGTACATACCAGGGCGCGTTAGTAGCGCATCGCAAAATTTTATTCTGGAACCTTTGGATTTGAAGTATGTTGCTGGAGCTTGAGCAACCCCATAGTTGTATACCATACGTCCAAATTGGTTTTAGTATTTGCTTGTAGAGAAGTACTTTATTGTACATAGATAAAGCAGATCTTTTACCCATAAGCCAATACATGTTTCTGAATTTAATATCAAGTTCTTCTCTCTTCTTCTTTACGTGAGAACTCCATCTCAGTTTAGTGTCAAGAGTCATATCCAGGTATTTAGCCGTGTTATGATACGGGACTTGCACTCCATTTATATATAGTGGAAGATATCTTATTTTATTCTACGTAAAATCAATATGAACGGATTTGGTTTCATTTAGTTTTATACGCCAAGTAACTATCCACTCATATATTATGTTTAAATGTTTGTGAAGATTTGCAGTTGACTCAATTTGTGTATTTCCAACTGACAAGATAGCGGTGTCGTCTGCAAACGTTGCTATGACGCAGTTCTGATTGGTAGGCAAATCGGATGTGAAAACTAGATAAAGGATGGGCCCCAGAACGCTAGCCTGTCAATAATATTCTTAAGGCGTTTGGCAAGTAGTTTTTCCAATCTTCTTCTTCTTAGTTGGCGCGATAACCACTTACGCGATTTTGGGCGAGATTAACAAAGCGCGCCAGTCGTTTCTTTCTCGTGCTAACCGGCGCCAATCGGACACACCAAGTGAAGCCAAGTCCTTCTCCACCTGATCTTTCCAACGCAGAGGAGGCCTTCCTCTTCCTCTGCTACCACCAGCTGGTACCGCATCGAATACTTTCAAAGCCGGAGCGTTTGTATCCATTCGGACGACATGACCCAGCCAACGAAGCCGCTGGATCTTTATTCGCTGCGTTATGTCTATGTCGTCGTAAAGCTCATACAGCTCATCGTTCCATCGTCTACGATATTCGCCGTTGCCAACGTGCAAAGGTCCAAAAATCTTACGCAGAATCTTTCTCTCGAACACTCCAAGCGTCGCTTCATCGGATGTTGTCATCGTCCAAGCTTCTGCGCCATATGTTAGGACGGGCATGATGAGAGTCTTGTAGAGTGTTAGTTTTGTTCGTCGAGGGAGGACTTTACTGCTCAATTGCCTACTTAGTCCAAAGTAGCACTTGTTGGCAAGAGAGATTCTACGTTGGATTTCAAGGCTGACATTGTTATCGGCGTTAATGCTGCTTCCTAAATACGCAAAGTCTTTTACAACCTCAAACTTATAACTGTCAACAGTGACGTGGGTGTCGATACGCGAGTGCGCCGACTGTTTGTTTGAAGACAGGAGGTACTTCGGTTTGTCCTCGTTCACCACCAAACCCATTCGCTTTGCCTCTTTATCCAGTTTGGAGAAGGCAGAACTAACAGCGCGGTTGTTAAGGCCGATGATGTCAATATCATCGGCATACGCCAGCAATTGTACGCTCTTATAAAAAATTGTGCCTGAGCGATTAAGTTCTGCGGCTCGTACGATGCTCTCCAACATCATGTTAAAGAAGTCACACGACAGCGAGTCGCCCTGTCTGAAACCTCGTTTGGTATCAAACGGCTCGGAGAGGTCCTTCCCAATTCTGACGGCGCTGCTGGTGTTGAGCAACGTCATCTTACATAGCCGTATTAGTTTTGCGGGGATACCAAATTCAGACATCGCGGCATACAGGTAACTCCTTTCCGTACTGTCGAATGCAGCTTTGAAGTCGACGAAAATATGGTGTGTGTCGATTCTCCTTTCATGGGTCTTTTCCAAGATTTGGCGTATTGTGAATATTTGGTCGATGGTAGACTTTCCAGGTCTGAAGCCACACTGATAAGGTGCAATCAGTTGGTTGACGGTGGGCTTCAGCCTTTCACACAATACGCTCGCTAGAACCTTATAGGCGATATTTAGTAGACTAATCCCGCGGTAATTGGCACAAATTGCAGGATCGCCCATTTTATGGATTGGACAGAGCACACTTAAATTCCAATCGGCAGGCATGCTTTCATCCGACCATATTCTGCATAGGAGCTGATGCATGCAACTTACCAGCTCCTCGCCGCCATGTTTGAATAGCTCAGCCGGCAGTCCGTCGGCGCCCGCGGCTTTGTTGTTCTTTAGCCGTGATATTGCTATTCTCACCTCGTCATGGTCGGGTAACGGAACGACAATTCCGTCGTCAACGATTGGGGTATCGGGATCTTCACATTCTCTATGACATGCGCAGCTGTCACCGTTTAACAGGTTCGAGAAGTGTTCCCTCCATAATTTAAGATTGCTCTGTACGTCAGTCACCAGATCGCCGTCTTTGTTCTTACAGGACAACGCCCCGGTCTTAAAACCTTCTGTAAGCCGCCGAGCTTTCTGGTAAAATTTTCGGGCGTTGTTCCTATTGGCCAGCATCTCAAGCTCCTCGCACTCACGTATTTCGGCCTCTCGTTTCTTCTGTCGGATAATACGTCTCTCTTCCTTTTTCAGCTCTCTGTAGCGATCCCACATGGCTCGCGTTGCGCCCGATCGTAGCGTGGCTCTATAGGCGGCATCCTTTCTTTCTGCGGCAGCATGACATTCCTCGTCGTACCAATTGTTTTTTCGGGCTCGCCGGAATACGATTTCTTCTTCGGCGGCGGTACGTAGGGAACGAGAAATGTTGCTCCATTGCTCGCGCATGCCGGTGTGTTGGGCAGTGCTCTCCGAGAGCAGGAGTGAGAGTCGAGTGGCGAATCTTCTGGCTGTCTGTTGTGATTGCAGCTTTTCGAAGTCGAACATTTTTTGCGTAGGTAGATGTACGTTTTTTGCTGCACAGAGGCGGGTGCGCAGCTTGGCTGCAACGAGGTAATGATCCGAGTCGATGTTGGGTCCTCAGATCGTACGTACATCTAATACACTAGAAGCGTGTCTTCCATCTATCACAACATGATCGATCTGGTTTCGCGTTTTTCGATCAGGAGACAGCCAGGTAGCTTGGTGTATCTTTTTATGCTGGAATCTGGTGCTGCAGACTACCATGTTTCGGGCCCCGGCGAAGTCGATCCGCCTCTGTCCGTTACCGGATGTTTCGTTGTGCAGGCTGAATTTTCCGACTGGGGGACCAAAAATTCCCTACTTGCCCACCCTGGCGTTGAAGTCGCCAATCACGATTTTTATGTCGTGGCGGGGGCAGCGCTAATAGCAACGTTCCAAGCGCTCATAGAAGGAATCTTTGGTCGCATCGTCCTTCTCTTCCGTCGGGGCGTGGGCGCAAATTAGCGAGATGTTAAAAAAATCGTGCTTTGATGCGGATTATTGCGAGACGCTCGTCCACCGGAGTGAACGACAGTACTTGGCGACGAAGTCTCTCTCCCACAACAAATCCGACACCGAATTTGCGCTCCTTTACATGTCAGCTGTAGTAGACGTCGCAAGGTCCTATGGTTTTCTTACCTTGCCCCGTCCATCGCATCTCTTGGATGGCAGTGATGTCAGCCTTTACTCTCACGAGGACATCAACCAGCCGGGCAGAGGCACCTTCCCCATTAAGGGACCGGACATTCCAGGTGCATGCCTTCAAATCATATTCCTTATTTCGTTTGCAGGGGTCGTCATCAGTGTTGGAAGTTCTCATCCGAGGCTTTGTTGCTGTTTTCATTGGGGGGGATTTTTAAGTGGCGAGTCCCAAACCCAGCGCACAACCAGCTTTGTTTTATTTTATTTCTTTTTTAATCTTATTTATTTCTTTATTAACGATACTTATACATTTTTAAAAGCGTTGTGCAATTGCCATTACGATTTATTAAAGGGTACTAATAAGTAATTTTCATGTGATAAGTTAACTTGTTTTAAGAAAGCATATTACAACATAATCACCACTCTCTCTCTTTAAGGTCTGCTATGGTTGTGCATTTTAATCGTCTTCGAGAAGAGTTCAGCCGAAGCTATGGCAAAAACTGTTTATTGATAGTGTCGAAATAGTGTGTTATTTGTCTTTGTTGCTTTAGTTGTTATTCTTCTAAAAACCTTGAAGTTCTTTATTAATTCCCTTTAAGTGGTGTGAATATTTAGGAATCAGCACAAAAAAGAAGTTAAAGATAAATAGAGAGTGCTATTTTTTCTATTGAAGTCGAAAAATTTAACTTACTTTCTATGTCGAAACTTATTCTTCATATGTGATTAAATCATATCGAGGCGACTTTTAAGCTTCATTTTGTTTATTTCCTTTCCAACTTTTTCTACTGGTGTAACTCGAATAATATATTCATCGTACTCAATACAGCTTCCACTAAGTTTAGGCTTTTTCCAAATGTTCAACAAATAGATTCGCTTTATGCTCGGTTCCATAGACAACCAATTGGACGGAGATGTTGTAGTATGATTATAAGTCGGATATGCCTTAACATTAATATTCATAAAAACATTTTGTTTTGGCTTTTATTTTATTGTCCACTTATGCATTCACTGTGCTGTGCCGTTTAAATAAAGTATCATATTTCTTAAAAGGTTCATTACTCTTGAAAGTAAACGCAAATATAGCTAACGTAATTATTATATGCGCGGCGCGTGAATGCTAGAATCATATTACACAAGTAAACACCGAAAAGTTGTTGTTGGCTTGCATTGATAAAAATTACTATAAAAACTCTTGTACTTAGTATGTAAGACACAATAAAGAAAATAATCGTTCGCCAAGCTGGATGCCTAGCTTGGAACGATAAACAAATAAACATATTTAACTTCAATAAATATTCTTTCATTACATGGCGATCCTGCCAGCTTGGTGCTAAGATTTTTTTGCACAAGTGGCGGAAAGCTCAAATGCTTATTCCAAAGTCCAGCTTGGTGCTAAGATTTTTTGCACAAGCGGCGGAAAGCATATAATATAATATACTAATACTAATAACAAAGTCCTGGTATTGATCAGCCAATAAGATCTACCAGTTGCGTGAAGTTCCTGGTCTGGCCAATAGACCAGAAGATAGATGACCACAGAAGGGCCGAAAGCTATCTCCATTGAGGAGTACAGGAGAAGAAACCACTTATTAAAGAAACCAGCCGATCAAGAACCAGTCATCCCAATCATAAAGAAGCCAAAGCGCAGAGGCGGCTATACCCAGCGCATTAAGCGAGAGATTGGATATCTCCTCCGAGAAGTCAACACTCAGCCACCACCACCTTGGAAAAAGGCTTGCTCCATTTGGGAACGCATCTCAAAATTGGAATTCCTGCTGCAGCAGCGTAAGCAAATTAAATAAATAAAAACAAAAAAACTGTGCGTGTTTCACGCAGACAGTTAGAGTCTGTAAGCGTTAACCGCTCGAGACAAAAATAATTTTCTTTAAACAACTTTGGCTTCTGTTTGCCTTATAAAACAAAAAAAAAAAAAAAAAAAAAAAAATATTTGTCTGTAAAAATTACTCAGAAGGTCATTTTATGAATATGTTAAATATAATAAACTTTCTCTAATATACTTTCTAATATGCTTACTTAATAAATGAATTAACTTGAAAAACAAAAAATTTTAAATCCAATGTAAAAAAATAAAAAAAAAAAAAAAAAAAAAAAAAAAAATTTATACATACATTATATACATATATACATTATACATTATTACATTGCATAAATTATTTGATTTACGGTATAAGGTCCCCAATAGATAATCTTTCAGAAATGGGAAAAACCTTATCAAAAGTTGATAAACCCAATGCCAATGTAGTAAACGAAGTAGTCGTTAACACTGGCTTAAATTTAGTAGAAATTTGCTTAATTGTAATCACAGTCGTAACCTTATTGATATTAGCATTAAAATTATATGCTATGCATAATAAAAAACTAAAGAAAAAGTATATGAGTAGATCTAATGAGTTAGACAAAATATGAACAAATGGTCCGAAATTCATAAAACTTTACTGATAGAAAAGGAAAATTTCAAAAAATCGTTTAAATGTATAAACAAAAATATACAAATAAAACAGGAAACAGTTAAAAAACATTTAGAAAATTTAGTATTAGCATTAGAATCAATTAGAAATTTAACTTATATAAATTTCGAGCGACTCACAAAGGATCATCAAAAAGAAGCTCTTGACATATTTTGGCAACTACGAGATCAATTAGTAAAAGTTTTAGCCAAATACAACATCCAACAGGAAGTATCTCATTCAATTAATGAGAAAATTTCAATAAATATTATTGAAAACCCAACAGCTAATCTATTAACAAAGCTTGAAGCAGTTTCCTCAGAAACAGATTGTCCAATTACTAATTCAGAAATAGAGTCAGAAGAAGAAGGCGAAATGACACAAACAGTTGTGGAATTTCTCAGCACGGCTGCAAAGCTAGTGACTGAATTCGATGGTAAACCAGAAAATCTACGGTCATTCTTAGATTCCTTAAAATTAGTTGAAGTGATCAAGGGTGAGCACGAAACTGTTGCTGTTTCACTCATAAAAACAAAATTAAAAGGGAATGCCAGAAATCTCATAGACACAGAAACAACAATCTCTGAAATAATCACAAAACTTAACAGGTCAGTTAAAGGAGAATCGGTAGAAGTATTAGCTGCAAAAATAATGAGTATCAGACAGAACAACAAACCAGCTAATAGTTATTGTAATGAGATAGAAGCTCTTACAAAAAACTTAGAAAATGCCTATATCACAGATGGGTTGTCGGCAGAACTCGCAAGTAAATACTCGACACAAACTGCAGTAAAAGCACCGACCAAAAACTGCAGCATTGAAAAAGTCAAATTAATAATGGAAGCCGGCCATTTTAACAATATGAACGATGCGATAAGCAAATTCATTGGTAGCTGTACTGAAGCTACAGGACAACAAAACACAATACTACATTTTGGTCAACGACCATTTAATGGACGATTTGCCAGAAATGGAAGGTTTCAAAGAAGAAACAACTTCCCTAGAAATCAAAATCGTTCAAATTTTGATAATTTAGGAAATAATAATCAAAATAGATATCGTTACCGACAAGGCAGACCAAATTTCAACCGGAACATGACACACAATGTACGAGTTGCCCAATCGGACGAAAACAACTCGGAAAACTAATCTATTCCTCTAAGATACATACGCTTAACCTTAACTTTAGCATTTTTGTACAACTTAAAATAGCAGATTTGAATACAAACATTACACTACTTGTAGATACTGGCGCAGATATATCACTCTTAAAATTTAATAAATTCACTTTTCAAAAAATAAACACAAAACACATTACAGCATTAAGCGGTATAGGGCAAGGCAAAATCAGTTCTATTGGTACAATATTTTTTGATTTAAAATTTACGAAATTTTTAATTCCACATAAATTTCACGTTATCCCGGATAACTTTCCAATTCCATGTGATGGTATAATAGGCATGGATTTCATGAAAAAATTCAATTGTGTATTAGACTTTACTCAAAATTACGATGCTCTAATTCTGAGACCAGACAATTTAACACAATTTATAGAAATACCAATAACAACAACATGTAACGACGAAATAATCATTCCCGCAAGGTCAGAAGTTATACGAAAAATAAACTTACCTAATACCTTGGATGAAGCACTGATTCCAAATCAAGAACCACACCCTGGAATATTTATAGCCAATACCTTGGTAAAATCTGACAACGCCTATATCCGCATTTTAAATACAAATTATAATACAGTATCTTTAAAGCAAAGCAACATTTTAACTGAAAATGTTTCTGATTACGACATAATAAACAATAACACGGGAAATGCACAAAGAAAAACGGACATTCTCAACAAATTGAGAAAAAATTTTCCTAAAACATATGAAAAACAATTGACAAACCTATGTTCCGAATACAGTGACATATTTGGGTTAGAAACAGAAACAATAACAACAAATAATTTTTATAAGCAAAAGTTAATGGTTAAAGACAAACAGCCGGTATACATAAAGAACTACCGTATACCCCACACACATAAGGATGAAATTGAGAGACAAGTAAACAAACTTATAGAAGACAAAATAGTCGAACCATCATTTTCAGAATACAATAGTCCAATACTATTGGTACCAAAAAAGTCTCTACCGAACACAGTAAAAAAAAGATGGAGATTAGTAATCGACTACAGACAAATCAACAAAAAATTAATTGCAGATAAATTCCCGTTGCCGAGAATAGATGACATTTTAGACCAACTCGGAAGGGCAAAGTATTTTTCATGTCTCGATCTAATGACTGGATTTCATCAAATAGAACTTGATAAAAATTCAAGAAATCTCAAATCCTTTTCAACCAACAACGGTTCATACAGATTTACTAGACTACCATATGGCTTAAAGGTAGCACCTAATTCATTCCAAAGAATGATGACAATTGCTTTCAGTTGTTTAAAACCAGAGCAAGCTTTCTTATATATGGACGACTTAGTAGTCCTTGGTTGCTCTGAAAAATATATGCTTTCAAACTTGAAAAATGTTTTCGATTTATGTAGAACACATAATCTAAAATTACATCCTGAAAAATGTTCATTTTTTATGCATGAAGTAACCTACCTCGGGCATAAATGTACAAACAAGGGAATACTTCCAGACGACAATAAGTACTCGGTAATAAAAAATTATCCTACACCCACAGACGGAGATAGTGCAAAAAGGTTCGTCGCCTTTTGCAACTACTACCGCAGGTTTATTAAAAACTTCGCTGAATATTCAAGACACCTAACAAGGTTATCTAAAAAGGGAGTTGCTTTCGAATGGACAAAAGAATGCAATGATGCATTTGTGTACCTCAAAAGAGCATTAATGAGTCCTACATTGTTACAATATCCCGACTTTAAGAAACCATTTTGCTTAACAACAGACGCAAGCAAATACGCGTGCGGTGCAGTACTTACTCAGGAATATGAAGGAAAACATCTACCAGTAGCATATGCCTCCAAAAGTTTCACAAAAGGAGAAAGCAACAAGTCGACAATTGAACGAGAGTTAGCTGCCATACACTGGGCAATAACCCATTTCAGACCTTATGTCTATGGTACAAAGTTTTTAGTTAGAACCGATCACAGGCCCCTGTCTTACCTGTTCTCAATGAAGAATCCAAGTTCAAAACTAACACGAATGAGACTTGATTTAGAAGAGTATGATTTCGTAGTAGAATATCTTAGAGGAAAAGATAATCACGTCGCGGACGCTTTGTCTCGCATTACAATAAATGACTTAAAAGATAATCACGTCGCGGACGCTTTGTCTCGCATTACAATCAATGACCTAAAGGAAATAAATGAAAAGAATCAAAATTTATACAAAATAGTGACTAGATCAATGTCGAAAAATAACAACAGTCCAACTACACAGCAGCACATTAAAACATATGATAAGCCCAAAATATATGTCCCAATTAATAACACTGACGTCAGGAAATACAATAAATTAAAGATTACACCCACGCGATGTTACATCAAACGAGGAAAATCTATAATGGCATATATAAAAATTGATGACTTATTTGTTAATGGGAAAATTGACTTAGGACAATTCTTCTCTAGGCTCGACGAAGTGGCCGACAAATATGGCATTAATAATTTACAAGTGGCACCTAGCGAGAAAATTTTCGAATTTGTCTCGATAAATGATTTTAAAAATAAGGGCAATATGATATTAAATAAAATAAAAGTAGCGCTACTGAATGAGGTGACCCAGATCAATGATGCTAAAACTGTAATGGACATTCTAAAAAGATACCACGATGACCCTATAGAAGGCGGTCATTGCGGAATTTTCAGAACACTTATGAAAATTAAAAGACATTACTTCTGGAATAAAATGTCAAAAGATGTTGCTAAGTACGTAAAAACTTGCGAAAAATGCCAAAAAACCAAAA
Organism: Anastrepha fraterculus; assembly: GCA_037575425.1. NCBI lineage: Eukaryota > Metazoa > Arthropoda > Insecta > Diptera > Tephritidae > Anastrepha > Anastrepha fraterculus. The sequence continues at coordinate 638,673 of JAYXIM010005105.1, read as the reverse complement.
TAACAAAGCATTTAAAAACCCCCATGACTATAACACCAACACCTACAGGTACATTTGATACAGTTATGGTAGACACAATAGGCCCACTACCTACAACAATTAATGGCAATACTTATGCAGTCACAATAATATGCGACATGACAAAATATTTAGTCACGATACCCATCCAAGACAAAAACGCCAAGACAGTGGCGAAAGCAATATTTGAAAAGTTTATTCTTACCTACGGTCCAATGAAGACGTTCATTTCGGACATGGGTACAGAATACAAAAATTCAATACTAACAGAGCTATGTGAATTGCTAAAAATAGAGAAAATTAATTCAACTGCTTACCACCACCAAACATTAGGAGTAATAGAAAGATCACATAAAACTTTCAATCAATACATAAGATCTTACATATCGATTGACAAAAACGACTGGGATGAGTGGCTACAATACTTCACATACTGTTTTAACACCACTCCTTCTACAGTACATGACTATTGTCCGTATGAATTAGTTTTTGGAAAAACACCAAACATGTTTCAGCAGTTCACAAATGTAGACCAAATTACTCCATTATATAACATAGATAACTACGCTAGAGAAGTAAGATTTAGGCTAGAAGTAGCACATAAAAGAGCTCGCAATATGATAGACATAGCTAAAATTAAGCAAAAAACATTTTATGATAAAAATAGTTTAGATCACAATTTTAGCATAGGCAATTTAGTTTTACTTAGAAATGAAGTGGCCCATAAACTGGAACCCCAATATTGTGGGCCTTATACCATTAAAGCAATAGATAATAAAAATAATGTTACTATAGTCGATAAGTTATCTTCAAAAGAACAAATAGTTCACAAAAATAGGCTTAAGATTTATCAACAATAAGTAGTTTTAAAGACCGGTCTAAACTTAGAAAATTAATACAATATATACATATAAATAAAATTAAGATTACTCTTATGTACATATTTTATTTTAACAATTCAATGTAAAAGAATGTTCATACAAAAAAAAAGTTGTATGAGCATTCTTCCGAAGAATGGAGGTGTAGTATGATTATAAGTCGGATATGCCTTAACATTAATATTCATAAAAACATTTTGTTTTGGCTTTTATTTTATTGTCCACTTATGCATTCACTGTGCTGTGCCGTTTAAATAAAGTATCATATTTCTTAAAAGGTTCATTACTCTTGAAAGTAAACGCAAATATAGCTAACGTAATTATTATATGCGCGGCGCGTGAATGCTAGAATCATATTACACAAGTAAACACCGAAAAGTTGTTGTTGGCTTGCATTGATAAAAATTACTATAAAAACTCTTGTACTTAGTATGTAAGACACAATAAAGAAAATAATCGTTCGCCAAGCTGGATGCCTAGCTTGGAACGATAAACAAATAAACATATTTAACTTCAATAAATATTCTTTCATTACAATGTCGAGGGAGACCAAACAAACGCTGGGTAGATGAGGTCACAGCCGACCTGCAGAAAATGGGTATCACAAACTGGAAAGGAGTAGTAGAGAATCGATCGGAGTGGAGAACCGTAGTTGTGGAAGCAATGGTCTGCACAAGACTGTAATGCTAATGATGATGATGATGCTCGGTTGCTATAAACCAGTTTCTTTCGCCAATTTTAACAGGAGCGCTATGTTAAATTGGTCTTTTGAACAATTTAGTCGCTTTCCAGAAATAATTTTGTGTACCAATACTGGCTGATGTATGGGTTTAGCAAGGTTCAACTTAGATTTAGGGCTGAAATATGTTGAACCGACGAAATAATTTAAGTCACCCGTATCGCATCGGCACTTCGTCTTCGGTGACTGCAGCGACCGCAACGGCAACACTTTGCTCTAAAGACGCACCAGAAATGAGAGTCCAAAAGGTAACTGCAAGCATAAGAAGCGGTGACCTGCGCTTCGTGCCGACAGCAAAACGCATGGTCTTAACTGGTCTAAAAAAGTAAACATCGCTCTGCTGAGGAGGTAACAGAGCAACAGAGGCAGGAAAAACGCAGATATTGCCTAAAAGCTTAACCGCTAATTCCACAAGCCACCCCAGGAAACGCAGAAGGCCACTCGGATGCCTTCAGTTAAACCTTCACCAAGCCAAGGAAGCTTCGGCTGAACTCTTGAATGAAAGAACACTTAGATGTGATGCAAATGTTCATCACTTTCTTAAATTTTTGTTTAGAGAAAATGTATCACTACTTAACTGAGGTAACGAACAAATATTAAGATATGCAATAAGAGCGAAAGTACTTGATCTTATCTTATACCGTCCAAATGTATTATCCAAAGTCTCAAATTGGCATGTGTTGAGAGAAGCAAGCCATACTTCTATTAAGTTTGATGTACATATTCAGTAACTCACAGCTTATTTGATGCAGATACGATTTTTGTAAAGTGTTCATAATATTTTGCGCTCAAGTTCGTTGAACACTGGCGAAATTCTATCGGTCAACGACAAGCGAAACAATCTGATTAGAGGAAAATCTGTGGAATGGGCTCTCAAAATTCAGAATGCATTCTTTGTGAATGTTCTGTACTAGACAGAAAAACGCTATACCACATTGGTGGTATTGTCGAGCAATCCGTAGAATGTGCTAGAGTTTTTAAAAGGCCTTAAAATATAGGATACCTAAGCCGTTTGTCGTAATGATCCTTGAGCAACATGCTGTGTACTTCGCATTAAAGTCGCCACCAATTATTCAGCGACCTTGAAAACGATTTTAAGGGGTGGAAGCTTACATGGAAGCCCAATATTGAGAAAGGCAAAAAACGCCTTGTATGGGTGCAAGAGCGCAACTGAAAAAAGATGGGTCTTTTCGACTAGAGATGTTTTTTGGCTATATTGTAAAGTCGATCTTGTTATATGGAGTCATAGTGTAGTGGAACTCATTAGAGGGGACGACATTGATGAAAAAGCTGTAGAGAGTTCAGAGGTGGGCACTCATTGGAATCAGTGGCCTCGAATGACTCCTACTATGGCGCTCAACGCAATGTTAAATGTGCTACTCGTAGACATCGCAGGCAGAATTGCCGCTGCTCGTACCGCAATCAGACTGAGGGGTTCGGGCTATAGGCTCAACCTCACTTATGGTCACTAAATCATCCTTAGAAACTTTGAGTTCATCTCCCTGTCAACGGATCAATATATACCCTCGCTTAGTCCAATCGGAACTTTCTCCACTCATATTCCATCAAGGGAAGAGTGGCGGGGGGCTACACTTGGAGGGAAGGCCTGGTGAACTTAATCACGGATGTATCGAAGTTGAAGGCAAAGTTTTGCGGAGGAGTTTTTTGCGAGGAGCTCCTCTTCAGACTCAAATTCAGGTTGCTGGACCATTTCAGTGTGATCCAGGCAGAGGTAGCCGCAATCAAGGAGGCAGCTGATTGGCTGCTCACATCCGATCTAACATTCAAGAAAGGAAATATTTACTCCGACATCCAAGCGGAAATTAGGGAACTCGGGTCAGTGACGGTGCGTTTGAAACTGGCCAGAGAATGCCTGGCCTGGCCTCACTGCGTTCGAATTCTTTGACATAAGCCTCGTCTGGGTTCCTGGTCACAGAGACATTGCGGGAAACTGTGAGGCGGATGAGCTGGCCAGACAAGGGACATGTGAGGTGACTTCCCCGCGCAGGGATCCCCCTGACTACCTGCGGTCTGCTGCTGGAAAGATGGGCTTCGCGCCAACTCAGCGAGCGCTGGGCAAGTACACAAACTTGTAAGGTCGCGAAATCCTTCTGGCCACGTGTGGATCGAGGGCGCTCTGGCGAACTTCTGAGGCTGACAAAATCTCAGCTCTCGGACCGTGTGGGTTTTCTCACAGGACACTATGCGCGAAGACTGCATGCTGTGAGACTTGGGAATACCGCGAGACCTTTTTGCGTCGGATGTATGGGGGATCAGGTGGAATCATCTCAGCACCTTTTCCTTAGTTGCCCTGCTCCGGCGGGGCTAAGACCTAGACATCTTGGTTCTTACTTCAATGTACTTTATTCAATGTTTTAATATCGGCATAAAAGATGGCTGGAGTTGACATTAAAAATCTGATTTACTTCATCAGTGCATTAAGCGGCTGACGCCATAGAATCATCGCTCATAATCCACACACTCCAAACTCATCCTCCTAACCATCCCACCACCACCTCTCAGACCCTCATATGTCAAAAGAAATATATTAAGCGGTTTTTTAGACTTCCACTGAGCAGTTTGTTATGATCCTTGACAGGCAGCTTTTGGGCCTCATCGTGTAGGTGTGGTATAGGTGACATCAGAAGACATCCTGTCCCGGTCCTTAAAGCAGTGTTTTGGCAGGTCTGAAGCTTCGTCCACTGCGAATCACTGGTTCCAGGCGACCAGACAGGCGCAGCATAGTTAAGAACCGGTCAACCTATTGCCTTGAAAGTCGACAGCAACATTTCCTTGTCTTTGCCCCAAGGGCCAAGCGACTTTGAGGACCTTTTTGCGATTCTGTACTTTAGTTGCAATAGCGGTTGTATGCGCTGAGAAGGAGAGCAAGTTGTTAAAGGTAACTCCCAATATTTTGGGGTTGTTAACCGTCGGAATTGGTGTGTCATCGACTTCTACCTTGAGCTGTAGCTTGACCTCCTTTGTCCAGGTGGTGAAAAGGGTTGCCGTGGATGAAGCGAGCCACGATGTCTTCAGATAATTCCGCGAATCTGGTCCATTCAGCTTTGTTGAAGTTGATGTTTGACCGGTGATCCGCGGAAACAAAGTCGGCAGGTTTCTCGATCGAGATGATAATGGGCAAGTGGTCTGATGCAAGCGAAAGCATAGGTCGCCAGGTTATGCTATTTATCAGACGTGCGCTAGCAATTGTGATGTAACGCGAGCTGCTGGAGTTGCCCTGGTGGGGGCGTCGTCGTTTACAGTGCTGAATGTCGAGTCGTCTATCTACTCTGCCAATAGATGCCCCCTTCGATCATTTGGCAGGCTTGAATGCCAAAGGTCGTGATGCGCATTTAAGTCACCTACTACCAATCGGTTTTCACCCCTGATGAGCGCACCAATATCAGGGTAAAATCCTGCCGGAAAGCAGGTGACAGGGAGTCGCGTGTCCACTCGCGGGTGATGCGCAGGCCAGAGCACCTCTGAAAGTGCCACCAGCCATTGCAAGAATTGTACAGGACTGTTGTCAGGTTCCGAGGGGCTCTGGTCTGACAAACGGAGCAGACAGTGCGGGGGACCAAGAGCTGCGGGTTTGTCCTCACACTGGGATAGGAGCAGGAAGGTTGTGGGTCAATATGGGAGTTGTGTGTCGCCTGAGGGCTCGTTACCGTTGAGGGATGGTTGGTGGCGGCAGTTTGACGTGCTGCACTGAGGACGGCATCGCCGTTGAGGCAGGGGCCGCCTGATGGCGGGAGCAACACGTGGCCACATACCTTGTGGACCACTCCCTGTGAGTCTTAAGGCCTGAACAGATCTTAAGATGGCACCACACGTTGCACTTATTGCATCTAACCGAGGTGAAGTTCGGGTGGAGCCGTTTGTGGCAGATGCAGCAGTAAAATACCTCTGGTCCAGGGTTGGGCTCAACGCCAGCCCTGAAGAGAAGTATTTGGAGCAAACGTGCTGCAAGGGATTGCTCCTGTGACCGCAGGCTTCACCCATGCAGACACTTGTTTGAGCCTGAGCCACCTCCTAGGCACGTCAGGAGGCATTTCCTCAACTACGCGGACGAGACCCAAAACAAAACAGACAGACAGCTATTGGATCGGACAGTTTACAGACCACCACCATCTTAAGCTGCCGACCCCCGAATGCCGTTGCTCAACATATGCCGACATACTAAACAGTCGGTTTTTCTAGCAGGCTCATTCTCATCGGTGATGATTGGATGATTTTAATTTTTGTCTTCACTTCTGAGCACAGTTATCTCGTTTACTAATAGCGCATACGTACATGTTTTCTAGATATTTAATTTTATTTATTTTGCTTGTTCGTCTCTGTTTTCACTTTGGATTTTTGGGACTTCTTTTCCACTATTTAGGGAACTGTAAGTATTCACATTTATTTTAAATAAGAGCGAAATGAGTACTATAGGTGGCGCCTTTCCACAAGTCTGACGTCAGGTTCCTTGTCAATACAAAACAAACAAAAGGAAGAGAAATCACATTTTTGTGAAAATTCAGTGAATGGCTTGGCAATATTGTGATTTGCGAGATTTAAACTAAACAAACTAATGAAAACGAAATGCCACGTGTGAAGTTAAGAAAGCGTACATTAATATAATGCCTCCAAAGATAGCTTTTTTGGCGATTTTATGCAGAATACGCCGTAGCAAGATGTGTAGTGTGCGGTAAACTTCTTGAGTTTGGTTTTCTATTGTTTTCGGCTACTATTCTTCTTCACAAACAAGTAATTTCTCTTCCTTTCTTTCTTTCTTCATGGGCTCTGACGAAACAGCGAATTCGGAAGGCGTAGCCATGTATTCTATCATCCTGCATTTTAAATGATACTCATACCCGTTTTTGAATTTAAAATACTTTTTTTTGTAATGTTTTTAGATTTTATTGAATAAGTAATGAAATATGAAATAATTCAAAGAGAAAGATTTGCAATTGAAATCATATGTAAATAGAGAAAAATGAAATATATTATGCATAGTCATATTTTAAAAAAGAGCCTGTAGCTAGACCACACCGTTTACACATACAAATCAACGACTACTCAACTGCTGATCCTCCCAACGTTTGTATAAAACGTAGAAAATAAAAACGTTGGGGCGTTCCAAAAACTGACAATTGAGTAACGTCATTGCAGAAAATAACTTGTGCGCTAATGTGCACGATTTATTCTATATTTTTGGCTTTCCATTCATTTTCGCTTACTCTTTTTCTTATTTTGTATGTTTATTTTCCGTGCTGACGTCACGTTACATCTACAAATTACCATAGTTTTCAAGCACATGTATATAAGTATGCGCACAAAGTAATCCGTCGTAAGTTAAGCGTGTGTACATGTAAATGTACAAAGTGCTATATAGTGCTGGAAATTAAATAAACCAAGCAAGTTATGTTGCTATTAGTTAAAGAATTTTATTTAGCAACTCAGCGATCGAACTTAAGAGAATTATAGTACACTGATCAAAAAGGGAGTTGACGGACTGCCGGCTGAGCTATGGCGGCGAAGAGCTGGTAAGGTGCAGCATCAGCTTCTATGCAAAATAAGGCGGATGAAAGCATGCTTGCCGATTGGAATTTAAGTGTGCTCTACCCAACCTACAAGAAGAGTTGTCGCGGCTACGACTCGGCTAATGAAAGGAGTTGCGTTCAACTTTTACAAATGAATAAATAAATGTTTATTCTGACAAATAGTTAAATATGTTACAAATTATATGAACCTTTTACTTGAGAAAAACTTACCGCAGTTTTGCACCCTTTCTTCTTGAAGGCCCGTTTTGATTTAAAAAAAAGTTTTATGCTGCGCTCCTACAAATGCAAGCGAAATATAAATAAAAAGGAATACGGAGAAGAATTAGTGCGCAACGTTGATTTACAACCCCGAGTTGTAGTAAAGAGTATAAATAAAAGAAGCTTTAAATTGCAATGCCAACAAGAGTGATACTGCAATCTGTGCTAATTCCGTTGTACTAGTCGAGCGTATTGTGTGAAAGGCTGAAGCCGACCATCAACCAACTGATTGGATCTTATCGGTGTGGCTTTAGACCTGGAAAATCCACAATCGTCCAGATATTCACAATACGCAAAATCTGAGAAAATATCCATGGAAAGACAATCGATACAAACCATCTTTTCGTCGACTTCCAAGCTACATTCGAAAGTACGATGTTTCGAGAGTACTAATAACCTACGCCTCGTCTCCAGTAATAATACGTTTGATGAATATTGCTTCAGATTCGGTATTAGAAATCATTCATTGGCGATATCAACGCTGCACATTTTTTGCTTGAAATTCAGGTCCTTTTGGACTAACTCTGTAGCAACACGGCGCAAGCCCAAATCGTTAGCTCCAGTGTCCTGAACGGTTCTAAAAGCAATGCTGAAGTCCCCTGCCAGCTCTCTGATGACTAATTTCCAGTTATTGATCAACTGTTTTTTTCACTTTATTGACCTTTTTATCAGTTTTTGTTGTCGACTACCTGCCACGTTCGTTATCCTCAAAGGACTCACGACATCTTCTAAAACGTGCATGCCACTCGTAAACGGCTGTTTCATTTAGAACATCATTATTGAAAAAGTTTCCCAAAATTTCTATGGTTTTCGCACCCCTAAATCCATTTTTAATGCAAAGCTCTAAACCCGTCGTTAAAAATTGAGCCCTGTAAAAAATTGAAAACACGAGAGGAAGATTTACTCAAAACGGCGCAACTTTTACAAACGTCAATCATTGGCTGGACACTTTTGGTAGGAATGTTTATCACAGATATGGTGAAAAAAATTAAATAAGAACTCAAATCAGTTGACTAAGAGTGCCTCTGAATTCGATAATGACTACAATATCTGAAATGTCATCTACAATGTTAAAAATGGCAACGCAAACGCTCACCGCAATCTTTAAGCTCCAGTTCAAAACAGCAGTAACAAAAAATTCTTAGAGTAATGTAGATCAATTCGCCGCATTGGATGTCTCACTTAGGGGTTCCAATGCATCATTTTCGGACTACAAATTTGGTCTTCCAGGAATACCCAACATACCGAGCATGAACTGGTTCCCACTACTGAATGCTCCATAGTCTCCGTCTCGAAAGTTCGGGTGAAAATCAATAACGTGGTGGGGAGGTGAATTGTAAATGGTTAATCCCACGTGCTTACCCTGGACACAGGTGCGACGAACTCGGTCTTAGTTCAGATTTGGTACAAGGCAATGTGGAATCATTGGTTGGCTACAAGCATCAGACAGATACAGGAGAGACCGCTACGATTTCCGCAAAAGTAGTTTTCAAGGGTGTTATTGAAGCCTTGTCAGTTGTCCACACTTTTTTATTGGCTGAAATCATGGATGAAATAATAATTGTCGTAGATTGAACGGTTTATATTGGATTTGAATAAAAGCTCCATGTCAGAATATGGAGATGCGTCTAAATACTATATATGAGCACAGAGTACCACCCAAAAAGGTAACCCTGAGTCACCGCGGCTTTCACCTTCAACAGTTGCACTTCGTTGGACCTGAAGAGATGCTCGACCTACTTCAATTCATATTGCACTACTCCTGAAAATCATATTGCATCCTCCGGGCGGCCAATCGTAGTGTTACCAGACGGCTGCACAAACTACCAAAAACAGTAAGCCACTTACTTTCTTCAACGATGATTTTCAGGGGACCATCAACTAACTGAAAGCATCAAAAGCCATTGGCCCAGACGTTTTCATGGCAGTCGGTTCTACGTTACCAAAACGACCCGGATTTATATCCGGCCAAGGACTGTCACTCCAGCAGCATTCCCCGTATGTAAGTATGGAGAATGCTTATGCTGCTACAACAACAGAGGACTGTCCTAGTATCGCTGGATTTGAGGAGGGATTTCGACACAGTCCGCCACTCTACCCTACTAGATTTTTTTAGTTTAGTTTAGGCTTCAAAACCACAGGTTCGAAATCTAGTATCGTAAAGGGAAACCACACGGAAATGCTGATGCACTATCTCGGCGACCTTGTGCTATAGAGTGTAAGCATTGTTACAACGTTGAGAGATCCAAAAAGATAGTTGACATCAGATTAATGAAATTGCAACCTGATCACATTGCTATAAGAAAAATTCAATTGAATGATACTGTCTTTGAAAAGTTTATGGAAGCGAAAGACGAGGGAGAACTGAAATGACGATAGATAGTACTGTGACTTAGACATACTGGGTACAATGAAATAGTCTTTAAATAATTGACGGAATTTCGCATCACGTATGTGAAAGCGAAGACGGAAATAGTTCCCGTAAACTAATATTATTTCCCTTCACAATGGGCTAGGTGGTAGTGCTGGGAAAACATCGATGTTGCACAATCGATGTTTCGATGTTTTGTACTAATAAACATCGATACTATCGTCTTCAAACTACTTAAATTTTTTAATTTGGGTAAATTAAAAATGAACATGCATTTTTTTAAGGCTAAGTTTATTTAAAGCAAAACTCGCTTCATTTAAGCGATTGATATATTTTTATACATCTTATTATGAAGAAAACCAAAATATAAAAAATGAGACTAAGAATCATTTTATGAAATAAAAAATAACAAGAAGGCACTGTTGCAATTCATTTGTATAAAAATATATACTATAGAATATATAAAATTATCATTAGGTATTAAATCTTGGAATACAAAAGTTATATAAAAAATATTTAAAATAAAATATCAGAATTCAACTGTGTTTATAACTGTTCAGAGATCAGATTCTTAATCTTCTAGTAGCCAATTGTTTCGACTCATAAAAATTATTTGATCTGCTGTGGAAGCTTTAAGTGAAGCCCTCTTGTCACTTATAACAATTCCAGCTTTGCTGAAAATGCGTTCGCTTTCTACTGAGGTTGCCGGAATGCATAAAAACTTTTTGCAGCAAGCCTTCAGAGCGTCATTTCCATTCATGCTCTTCAAAAAAAATAGTTATATTATTTATCTAAAATAGTATCATAAACAAAAAATTACCTTCCAATAATCAAGAGGGTTAGAATCTTCATCCAAATTTGGACTTTCGTAAAAGTTCCGAAGGCTTAAAATAGCGTCAACTCGTTCAGTCCTCGGTTTTTTGGCAATGTTCCTTTTCAAAAATGCAAACAATTGCTGATTTGGCGTTGCAGTCTCAGTTGGTGTTGGTGGCTCGGATGTGTAAAGAGCAGGATTTTTGTTGTGCTGGGTTAATTCGGTTTCCAACGCTTTTACGGATTCTGAAGCGTTGTGAGAAAAAAGGAAGCCCTCCTTTTTGAATCGAGGAACATAGTGGAGTGTCTGGAGCGTTAAAAACGTTAAAACCTAGGATGTCTCAGGGACTAGATGAAATTAAATTATCTTTGCGAAAATGTGTTGTGAATAACATAAATAATAATCTCTACCTATTTAAAAGTTGTGCATTTGATTTTTAAATAGCAAAAATTTATGATTGCAATAACTTATGTGCTATAATGCAAATAACGTTGTAGAATTTATTGTTTTTGTAACAGAAGTGGAAGCAAATGAAAAAATAAATAGATTATGGATAATTAAATGTTAAAAAAAATTATTATGTAAACTATTCGTTTATTTAAATAATTAGCATACAAAAAAAAATGAAAAATTGTTTTCTGTTATTATAGCATAAAAGTAAAATCGAATTAATTATTAAAAACAAAAAAATTATGACTATTTAAAAGAAAAAAATGAATTAACAAAAAAATTTGTCTATTGAAAAATTTACATTTTTTTAAATATCATCTTCAATTTCACTGATGTTAATCATAGGCGCTACATTTAGACAGCTGTCGTCGTTGCACTGTAGGCATGCTACACTGCAGTATAATCCACTTTTTCGGCATCCGCATACAGCTCCACATCCTTTTTTGCAATTGCAAAATAGCATTTTTAATAAATTTTCCGGAGCAGGTAATTGATTCGTAAATATTGGATGATAGGTATTATTAAAAAAAAAAAAAAAAAAAAAAACATTTTTCTAATAGCGGTCGCCCCTCGGCAGGTAATGGCAAACCTCCGAGTGTATTTCTGCCATGAAAAAGCTCCTCATAAAAATATCTGCCGTTCGGAGTCGGCTTGAAACTGTAGGTCCCTCCATTTGTGGAACAACATCAACACGCACACCACAAATAGGAGGAGGAGCTCGGCCAAACACCTAACAGAAGTGTACGCGCCAATTATTTATTTTTTTTTTTTAGGTATTATTGGAATAGTTCCATCCCCAATTTTCGATGATTAAATCATTCCCTAACCACATCTGGATTTGTAGGTAAACCCGTTTAAAGTGTTCAAATGCTGCATCAGATGTGGGAGGTAACGAAGATAAAAGAACACTTGTCTCTTTGGCAGTTGCTTTGATGAAAGTATTGAACCTGAATGTATTCAAATCTGTAATTTTTGCCGAAGCACCATACAGTCCCAAAATACATGTAATAACAGCTTGAAATATATTATTTGCATCTTCATGTACATTTTTAAATACTGCTGCTGAGTCATGTAGATCATTCCTCTTCTCAAAATTTTTGATAAACTTAATTTTTCCTTTATTGTAAAACGCAGAAGTAGTATCACAGCCCGTGAAAGCATGTAAAAATAGAACATGCTCTTTAGATGCTGGTAGAGATTTTTCTAAACTTTTCAATGAAAATATTTGTTGGTTAACTTTGCCTCGGGATGGTTTTAAAAAATATATTTCACGATCAGTAGGCGCCAATGACGTTAACACAACCAAGACGTCAATGTCTTCAGAAATTACAACAATATTTTGAGATTCTAAACTAATTGCTGTATCAACATTTATTTTATCTGCATCGCTTTCCGCTTGGCATGTAAAAATATTGTTATCAGCTAATTTTATACTTAACATTTCGATTAGGCGAGATTTATGTTTTTTATTCGTTAGAAATTTATCTTGAGCGATTTTTAACGGCATATTTTCATCAAATTCAATATCTGTACTTATATTTTTTAGTGCGCGACGATTCCTTTCAGCAGATTTAATACCGTGCTTCTTATATCCATCAAATACCACGTATGCGTTATTATAATTATTCCTCAAATATCTTACGTAATGTTCGCATATCATTTTGAATGTTTCATTTAATTACCATTTGCAACGATATAACAACATGCCTCCATCAATAACATAATGAACATTTTCTAAGCTTTTCAAATTAATCTGAATTTCTGGGAATAATTCGTAGAAAGTTGATTTTTTTGTTTTTCGCAGTTGGCCATCTTCAAACAGAGCAAGTGGATATGGTGCCAGTTCATAAGCATTGTAACAATTTATACTTTTATCACCGGTAATTCCAGTGGCAATTGACATAATTGCATCTGTATCAGGAAAAGGACTGTGTTCTTTGAAAAAGTCTACCAATCTTTTTCCATCGATACCATCCCTTTCAATTCTAGCATCTGTAGAATCACTGCGTTGATGACTTTTATTGAAAGATATGTCACAAAAATTTTCTATCCTTTCAATAATATCTTTTCTATAAATAACTCCTCGGATCCATTTATAAACTACACTTTCAGTGGCACCTCGTTCAAAAGGACCCCCTTCGACGCTTATTCCTTTCATTAAAGTCTGATCACTTGCAATACCAGAAAAAAAAATCTGATCGCCTAGATGTGAAATATCCTGTTGTATATTTTTCGAACTCTGCTGGATCCATTTTACACTGTAATTCCTTCATATCTTGCAGATAAATTTGTGCAGCCTTCGCATAGGGAAAATGTCCTGATGCGTCGAATAGTGGAATCATCAGCTCAGTACTATGTAGATGTAAATTCCAATCCCCCATAAGGTCGGCAGCAATGAAGTCTTTCAATATTGTTACCATTCGAAAATACGTAATCCATAGTTTTGATGTTTTATCTTTATTTTCAAGCTCAACTAACTTATCTTCAAAAATTCTACTCAGCATTTGAAATCCTTGATTTTCTGTAATTTCATTGTAATTGAACATTTTAAAAATCATCGATATTTATTCGTCATTCAATTAAATTTAATAGCATTTCGGATCCTTCTTCCGATTGGATTTTGGGTTTTAAACTTTCTAAAGTGTCAAGTAAACCACACACCACCGGAATAATAAGCGAAACTGTTATATTTGTTGATGACGAAACTTTTTCAGTAGCGGTGTCGAAAGGTTCAAGCAATTCTACGATGTCCACTAAAATAGCAACTTCTTCCGCAGTCAGAGGTGCAGGTGCTTTTGGTATGCTTAGTAGAACTTTGTCAATTGCGTCTTTGGTGAGGATTATTCGTTTAATCATAGCAAGGGCGCTGTTCCATCTGGTGGGTACCTCCTGCTTTAAGCTATAAACTTTTCCTGGCTGCTGCGCATTTCTAAGCTTTGCATATGCTATGTTACTTTGTTTAAAAAATGTTACAATGAGTTTGCACTTCAACACCAGCGAATATATCGCATCCATCTTAAGAGCTTCTTGTACTATTAAGTTTAGTGTATGTGCGAAGCAAGGCAAATTTCTTTTCTGAATATTCTCGCACATTTTAGTCATTGTTTTATCGTTGTCGGTTACAATTGCGTTGACCTTGTGAGAAATTTGCCAAGCGCACTGTTTCGCCAATATTTTGTGCTGAATGGTTTGTTTCGTTTAGCAAAAGGTTTGTAGAAAGCACAGCTGAACGCAAAATATAATCCTCATCGATAAAATGACATGTGACGGTGATGAATGATTTACTTGCTCGTGAAGTCCACAGATCCGTCGTAATAGCAAGGTGGTCAACTTTATCCAAAGTGGTAGACAACTTAGCTTTCATTTTAATAAGCAAATTTTCCATCTGCACATGTTTCAATGTCTTCCTAGAAGGAAATTCATAGCGGGGATCCAACACTTTCATTAATTTACGGAAACTGGTCTCTTCAATAAGGGTGAACGGTTGAATGCTACAGGCAACGAGCTCGGAAATCGCATTGTCAATTACCATTTTACGATCAGAACTCTTATCGTATTTTCTTTCTATAAAAGACAAAATACTGCCAGATGGCTTATGCACATCATTTAGGTCTGATAATTTTATATCCGGATGCAATCGCCGGAGATGATCTCTGAGGTTTGACGTATTACCGCAAGTTTTATAAACCCTATCACAGGCTTTGCACTTAGCATTTGAACCATTCATTTTAATAAAAAAATTCCACACTTCCGATTTTCCAAACGTACTTGTTTTGTTGCTGTTCTCCTCCTTAGAGCCGTTTGCACATGCAACGCTCGCATTGTTGTTTTCTATGTGTACATACATACACAAACACAACAATTAATTTGCAATTTCTAATGGTAAAAATTGTAAGTTATAATTACCCTTTGTTTTGTTCCCAACGAACTTATCCATCCTTGCGATCTTCCAAGCACCAACACCAATTAAAATTCAACTAATGAATTTCTTATTTTACTTACTCCAAATCAGTCACGCGCAAAATGTATAGAGATGGAAAATTTCCTCAAAACATCGATAGTGGAAAAAACAATCGATGGTTTAAAACAAAATGTTTAACATCGATAGTATCGATAGTGCTCCGATGTTTTCTTAGCACTACTAGGTGGAGGTCGTCTGGGTATTAATAAAACGCTGGAAAAGATTAAGCAAGCGGTTTTACTGAGTAAATCCATCTTTTGGAGCATGGCTGGAAAAATTTCGTCTAAACCCTGTGCTTTAAATGGGGCAAAAGTGCTTATTGCCCATTTCACCGGGTAAACACATCCTTTGGAGCATGACTGGAAAAATTACGTCTAAGCCCGGGGATTTAAATGGGTCAAAAGTGCTTATTGCCCATTCGAAATTCACAGAGAGAACGTCGGTTCGAATCTCGGTGAAACACCAAAATTAAGAAAAACATTTTTCTAATAGCGGTCGCCCCTCGGCAGGCAATGGCAAACCTCCGAGTGTATTTCTGCCATGAAAAAGCTCCTCACAAAAATATCTGCCGTTCGGAGTCGGCTTGAAACTGTAGGTCCCTCCATTTGTGTAACAACATCAAGACGCACGCCACAACTAGGAGGAGGAGCTCAGCCAAACACCCAAAAAGGGTGTACGCGACAATTATATATATTATATATATACAATGTCTTTCGGCATGTTTACTACGTTATTTCTTACAGGTTCCTGACCTAAGTGGTCTATGCATGTTGGAAAATGCGTACTGACTAGATCTGTGATTCTTCACAACTATCAGTCCAGTCCCCTTGGATTTACATATTAAGTTGGGCATAGTTGGGTGGTTTGATAACAGTTTCCTGAGCCTAGCCGCCTCGATTGTGTTTTCTCTACTGCCACAGAAGTCTTTCCATGACTCTTTTGGCTTTACGCACCTCTTTCTTGTTCGCTCGTCGTAGATTATCACACTCTTCCCAGCAGGATTCATTATCGGTTGCTCGAGCCAGTTAATAGAATTATATTACGCTGCGCCTTTTTGACCCCAGCTCCTTGTTCTACCAAGATGGCTTTGATCTGCGTTTTAAGTGTAGGGGAGTGCATGCTGCGTGATATGCTTTAGTAAGAGCCCTTGTTAGCGTTCTAACAGTCTCTTCCAGTTCAGCACAGGAGCTGAACCTGCGTGGTCTCAATGGTTTTTACAATAGCACGTTCATAAACAGATCCCAGTTTGTGTTTCTACGATTTCTGAAGGTTATGCTCTTTAGCTTGGGCAAGAATGTTATATTGCATTGTATGTGGTCGGAGAAAGATGGCGTTTTTAATACTCTCCAATCGTTGAGTTATTCGTAAAGAGAGCTAAGTCTAGAGCATTTTTGGAGGTAGGTCCAAAAATGTTGGTTCCTCACCACGATTTGCTATTTCTAGGCTAGTTTGTGAAATAAAGTTAAGTAGGTACTCACCTCTATGGTTTATGTCGGAGCTCCCCCAGAGAGTGTGATGAGAGTTAGCATTGGAGCCTATGACTAGAGCTAGCTTCTTTCGCTTGGCTTCCTTAATCAGCCTACGAAACTCATGCGGTGGTGCTTCCCTCTCGTGTGACATATAGCAGGACCCAAGAAGTAGTATTTCGTAGAGTTCGGGAAGTATGTATTTTAGTTTGGTGCGTCCAGATACCACGTTTCCCGAACCGATCCATGGTTCGTGGACTGGAGCCACGTCATAGTTGACAACCTCTAAATTTTGAAGGAGGTCAACTGAGGCTTCCTTACTTTTATGAAGGTTAATTTGAAGGACCTTCAGCATCAGGCTTTGGTTCCTTCACGTGGTTGGATACCTGCTCCAGTTCACCAACCTTCTTGTCCAAGATGTTAAGAGGTTTCTATGATGTCTTCCATGCCGGGATCCTACTCCACCTCCCCAGTTTTGAGTGTGTTTTTGTTTTCATCTGTTGTGTTGAGTTTTTTGAGACGAAGGAACACACTTCCAATGCCCCACGTCTTTTTCCTAAATCGTTCGTACAAGAGGTCCTCCGCCGTTTTATTAATCTGGAGGATGTAGTTCAAGCTTCCATCTGCGTTCGCTGATTTAGCCAGTATCAACACCTTCCAGACGTCGGTAGGTACATATTTGTTCTGCATTTCACTTTTTTTTTCAATAGAAATATGGAAAAGCTCCCAAGTGTACCAAAGTTCACACTGTACATTGATTAACAAAAGAAGTTTGTTATTATAATTTAACCTTATTAAAACGTCAAAGTTTTATTGTTTGTTTCATTGAAATTCAAGAGATATAAATCAAAACGTTGCCAGAAAAGTCGAATTTCTCAATATTCTCCGATGATGTGGCATCATCAGCCTTATCATAAACCAGATGATTGTTATTTTTATAAAACGGACGTAAACGGTCATCATTATAGAGCTCGAAAGCACATAAAGTATGCTGATGTTGCAACTGTTAAGAACCCCGTAGTCTTGGACGATATAATTGACTCAACTGCAGGAACTGAAGGAAGTTCAACTCATTGCTGATGATGATCAAACTGATAACAATAAACCTGATGATGAAGAATACTTTCCGTCTGGTTCTAAGTCTTCAGAACGACACATTGTATCAAATTCAGATTTTCAGGATTTTTCTCGTGATTTAATTCTATCGGGAAGACAATCTGAAACGCTCGCTTCTCGATTTAAACAATGGAATTTAGTTGATGACGACTTCAGATGAATGATGAAGATCGAATTTCTTACAGAAGTATTCAAAACTGATGAAGAGAATGACAAATGACCGTACCATACTAAACTCCAAAGGGCCGTTTCCAATGCATTTTTAAGTTTGGAACCAGTTCCGTTGTGTACTGCACCGTACCGCACCGTACCATACCGTACCATACCGTACAATGCTGCACTGCACAATTCTCCAATAAATATTATGTGTTTATAATGACACTTGTTATCATTTTCATGCTTCGCTGCCTACATACCAAATTAGTAAAAAACAAAAAAAAATCTTAAAACTCAGACAACTATATTAATTTTAATTCAATTACAGTCAAATGTAGCTCATTCGACGCAAAATTAAATTTACTATAACAGTAGTGTACTAAAAAAAATCCTCAATATCGGATAATATCGTAAAAATTATGTCAAAGTTGAAAAAATAGAGAAAAAATAAAAAAAATCCAAATAGTTCCGCCTACAGTCTCGTCAGCTGTCATTTCAGAAAAATTGTAACACACTGTCAAAAAGGCTTGTTTTTGTTCTTTCGAACTAAAAAAACAAATTCGAAATCGGATGGAAATTCGCGAAGTTAGAAGTGATTCTCACATCAACCTACTGAAAAACGGTTTTATGGTCATAAAATGAGATTTTGGGGGTGTATTGGAAATTTCTCCTATACCATTTTGTTTAGTTTTTCTATAGCCATAAGTTGTGCTAGGTCTCCATAAAAGTTTATTTAATTTTTTTTTTGTCACACAGTGTTATTATAAATGGCACGAATGATTTTCAAAAAATGCATGCCCAACTTCTGGTAACAATAAAAAACAATTTCTTTGTCAAACTTATAAACAATAACTTATATAGAGGAACAACTTTTGATTGACTATCGTTCTGTTATGAAACTACATAACTTACATAAGGTAAAATTGTAGGCAATAATCATTTAAAAAAGTTTGGAATGAATGCCATCTAGACCAATCGCATTGGATTTCACACTGAGGACGGACTCGACATCTACGGAATGGATCGGTGGTGAGAATTCATTTACGTGGGGCTCTCATAAGTTCCATCAGATGATACGGGCGTACGTTTTCGGTGGTGAGTGTGGGCACCATCAGTAGTTCAAAACTCGACAACGCAGAAGGAATCCTGAGAAAACCTTCGGAGAAGAGCAAATTTAGAAATTTGCTTTAATATACTCCAATCGATTAGAATGTAGTGAACCTAGGATCCCAAAGAATATATCTTACTAGACATGAAAATATATGTTTTAGTGTCAGCAGGTCCATAAGAGTTGGCAGCAGCATATTCTCTTTGGTAATCAAAACTTAACTTATGGGGTTTCATTTACCAAAGTTTAGCGATGATCAATTGTTAGTACACCACGAAATAAGGGAGTTTTGCAGATTTACGCACTCTTCAAAACTTCTTCTAGGATATTGTAGCCTCGACGACTTAGACCTAACGATATCGTTAAAGAAGATTGTACTGGTCTATGCTACTAAAAGCCTTAACGAAATCATAAAAATCAACATCCACTGAAACCCTTTCTCTATTGAATGTAGATTTACCCAGAAAAAGGCATGTTGATGTCTGATAGCTTTGAATGCATTTAATAAGTAATTATTAACCAACTCATACAATGATGTCGGTATTTTTGATAGTTTTACGATTTGTAAATATGTGAAATAAAGGCAATTTTCCATTTAAGCTAAAAAAAAACCCGTTTCAAAGCTTTTGTTGAAGATTAAAGTTAGAGGTACATAAAGAGAGGTTTTCGCTGTTTCTAAAGAAATGGGATGGGAGTGGATCATAACCTACTCCTTGCGAATCAAGAGCTTGCAAAGGCTCTGTTTCGGCAGCATTTTTTCCGATATTAACCACTTGTTGACGATGGCAAGTCTGCACAAATTTCTAACACATTGGAGCTATTGAATTTTTTTTAATTTGTTTATTTTTTATTAACGCATCTTATAAAATTTATAGAGACGTTACAATATTGCAACTAGTAAATGAAGCATTTTATATTTATTTTAAATACCTGTACGAAAGACATACGAGTACAAGTAAAAATAAAATGTATGCTACTCGCTTTCCATGAGGTCTGTAACTGTTATGCGCTTTAGCCGTCCTTGCATAGTATTCAGCTGAAGTAAGATCGATGCAGCCACGTTGACATAGTTTTCTATAAACTGTTTGTGAGCTGCGGCAAATTTTTTCGTCACCTCAGTGACAGTTAACATGCCAAGTTCACGGTGAAGAACACTGTTTCGTATGTAATATGGCGCACTTACTATGTTTCGAAGAACGTTTTTCTGCAGACGTTGAATGGAATTCATGTACTTTTTGCTTGCACATCACCAGAATTAGCGCCATAGGTCCAGACTGGCTTTAAAATTCTTTTGTAGGTAAATAGTTAGTTGAAACTTTATAGTTTAGAGCGTCGTACACTTAGCTAATGTAGTTTTCGTATTCTGTATTTCTTTCCATTTGTTTTCAGAGAAAAAACTATGTGGGCTAATTTGCTCTTGTTTATGTAGTTTAATCCTCCACTCTTTGGCAGAGCATCTTGGTTGACAGTATCTTGAAGCTTAGTAGCAGCACTTTCGGTTGTAACGTGCACTGCAAGTAGCGCCGTATCATCCACAAATGTTGCAGTTACATACTGGTTTGGTAGGTCTTGTGTGTAGAGAAGATGCAATGTTATAGTGTCTCCCATTATTCCACTAGTTATAGTGTCTCCCACTATTCCCTTAACATTATTTTGGTCATAACATATACACATGCTGTTTTAATTATCAATTATTTTCAATACCTTATCCGCTGCAAAGAATATTAATTCCAAAGAATTTCAATATATTGTACATATATTATATTAATAGCTTTATTAATTGTATTTTTTTTTCTTCCAATATATATTTATTAAATGTATTTTTCCAAAGAATTGTTATAATTTGTTCAGGTGCATTTCCGCTAACAAAAATGCAACAATTAATAAAATGCACGATTAACTCCATTTTTAATATATTTTTATAACTTTATATTTTTTCCAAAGAATTGTTATATTTTGATCAGGTGCATTTTCGCTAATAAAGTGCACTAGACAAATTTCTTAGGATAATAATTTCATTCCACATTTATTTTAAATCAATTTATATGTGTATAGCTAAATTTCCAATAAAAATACAGCAATAAAAAAAATTATTAAGTACTATTAGAAAGTAGAAAATAAAGAAAGATCGATTTTTATTGATTGAACTTCAAACGAGTTGTTTTATATTTTTTCGTTGCTCCTCGTATCGGAAAAATAAGTTTCGCAGTCAGTAGGATACCCTTGCATCCTCGTGTGCAAATCCTTCAGTTTTTGAGTTACATAAGAGAAGATATTGGATATTTCAATATCCGTAACCGAACTTTAGTTAAAGTGACATTTGAACTTCATAAGATTGAAGAACGAATAAAAATAAGGAATCTTTAAAAGATCAAAGGACACACAAATTTTTTTTAACTAATTGAACTTTGTAAAAATAAAACAACAAAAAAAATGAAGAAAAGGATAAAAAGATTTACCCTTATCAATAATGAAGACACAGAATATATTCATACAAAAGACAGGATTGACAATTCATCAGTCAATTTACAAAAAACCAACTCTAACCCAATAATGAAGAAGTTTTAAGCTGCAAGGCAAATATACATCCTTGCGTCCTAATCAACTTTAAACTCAACAGTAGAAACATAGAGCCTAGCAGGCAACAATATAATTTTCAACACCAGCAAACAAAAGTTTCAGAAGAATTTGATTTAATCTTATATATAAAATAAAGTCAACTTTTTGTGTGTGTTCGCTAACCGGCCGTGTCTTTCCACCGAATTAAACCAAACTTACACACATTGTTAAGTAAGTATTGAAGATGGTTTACGTATAGTTTGGATACCTATTGGTGGATAGAGCTCGAGATATAGGTCAAAACGTGGACCCGCCGTGTCTTTGCACTGAATTAAAAAAACTTACACACATTGTTAAGTAGGTATTGAAGATTGTTTGCGTATAGTTTGGATACCTATTGGTAGATAGGGTCTCGAGATATAGGTCAAAACGTGGACCCGGATAACCTTCTGCTGTGTATGTACAATATGGGTATCAAATGGAAGCTGTTGGTGAATGCTTTAATTCAGAGTATTTTTCATGTCGCTCCGTGACTAGGGTCTCGAGATAGAGACCAAAACGTGGGCCCTACAATGTGTTTGTACAATATGGATATCAAATTGAAGCTGTTGGTGAATGCTTTAGTTCAGAGTATTTTTCATGCCGCTTCGTGACTGGGGTCTCGAGATATAAGTCAAAACGTGGACCCGGGTAACCTTTGGTTGTGTATGTACAATATGGGTATCAAATTAAAGCTGTTGATAAGTGCTTTAATACGGGATAATTTTCATACTTATTGATGACTACGGTCTCGAAATATATGCCAAAACGTGGATCCACCGTGTATTTGCCCAGCGAAGCGGGCCGGGTTTGCTAGTTAACTATATAATATAGTGTTTTCGAATAACAGGTGTTACAGGTGAATAGATTGCGCTATCGAGAGATGATTAACGAATTTTTATGGCCGGAATTGGATGGATTATTTTCAACAAGACGGCGCTACGTCCCACACTAGCATCGAAACCATTGATCTTTTACGGGAAAAGTTTCCGGACCGTGCTATCTATCGAAGAGGTGATCACAATTGGCCGCCAAGATCTTTTGATTTAACATCTTGTGCCTTTTTCCTTTGGGGCCACGTGAAAGAGAACGTCTACGCCAGCAGCCCAGAGTTGATTCAAGACCTCAAAGATGGAGTTCGTGAGGCTATCGAGGACATAGAGCAGCCACTTTGCAATTCGGTTATGGAAAATATCATGAAAAGGATATTGTCCTGTATGCGTGGTCGTGGTAGTCATTTGCCTGATGTTATTTTCCAATATTAACGACATACCTTCGTCTTTATAATGAAATAACATCCGATCATTTATATTAAAAATAACACTTTTCTTTAAATATCAAAATAGCACCTCTTATTGGAAAACCCTTTATGTATGTGTGTATGTGTATTTATTAATAAATATTATTGAAAAAGCATGGAGACAGAAATTGAAAGAAAATTACTGTATACCTCCAGAGAACAAGAAATCTAAAAGTTGCAAAAATTCGTCCATAAAATAGCCTTGATAAAAATTAAAGCAAAAACAATTATTTAGAATATAAAAATAAAAGAGACAAACGTATTCGTATATAAAAAAGAGATTTTTTTTTAATCTATTTTTAAAACTAAAAGCTAAAAATGGCAGTACAGGCTGAAGAGCCAACGATTAGATTAACTATAAACCCTTTGAAATACCTAAGCAAGTTACCTGAATTCTGTGACGACTCAAAAGATTTTCAGACGTTCACTACACTTATTGACGACATATGACGAACTGTCTCAATTACTTTTTTCTGACATAATAAAATCAAAACTCAAAGAAAAGGCAAGGCAGGCAATCGAAATAAACTGCCACGCGATTTCTTGGACAGATATTAAAAATACTACCGAATAATTTTGGGGAACAGACGTTCCTGCGAATGACGAATTACGAATCGTGACTTTTAGAAAAAACACCTTAGATTTCTACAACGATGTGAATAACAAACTAGTAGTTATTCTAGGATAAACCGAAGCAACTAGACAGAGTGCGATGAACAACAAACGCACCGCCCTTAACCTCAAAAACAAAATCCCTGATCCAGTGAAATCCATACTATTCTGTAGGAACCCAGAAGACTTAGAACAGGCTATGGATATACTGTTTCAAGCCGGGTACAATAATGGGAACGGCGCAGAATTTCGAACTCGTACAAATAATAGGAATAGTAACCACTATGGAAACAACACACAGTACATTAAAAAAGGTAGTAGTCGAAGAAGGAATAGCGCACATTACAGGAACCCCTAACAAGCATTCCAAAACCACAGAAGGAACTTCCAACCAATGCCCTAAAATAACGGAAGAGACTACCAACAACCATTCCAACAACACCGCCGATACCAACAACCACCCTAACATACCGCCCATATCAACAGGCAAGCCCACAAAAACCCAATCTTCAAACTTCCCCATTCCACAGACCAAATTTAAGAAACCAACCAGAACCTATGGATATAGGAAAGTAGAAGTAGCTGAACATTTTGAGGAATCAGCCTCAGCAATAAATACCATTTAAAATAATAAAAACAAAGATAAGTTTTATGAAACTTATAATAGACCCAGGCGTAACAAACTCAATTTTAAATCCGGGGATTTGTGACGGCAAAAGAATTTATGCAACCAACCCACTTTTAATTAAAACTCTTCAAGATCAAATATACGCTAACGAAAAAGCCATAATACCTATTTTCGAGGAATTTAGCGACATTGGAACAAATAAAACACTAGAATTTTATATAACAAGATTTCATAATTTTTACGATGGTTTAATAGGTAAGGATATGTTCAGACCACTAAATGCCTATATCGATTATTGGAAAAAAGAAATAACCATCGGTAGCACGAAACTCCCAATGCACTTCGAAAATGAAAACTTAAATAAAAAAAAACGATAATAGCACCAGATAATTCCGACTTAGTATATTATAAGGAAGAAAACGGCGGAAATATTTTAAGACAAGGTATTTTGAATGTAAAAAATGGAGAAGTAGAGATGAACTTAACAACATAATCGAAAATAAAGAATTTAAACCATTGAATGATCAAATTAGAATATTACAAATAATTTAAAAAAAAAAAAGAAAATGGTATACTTTCCTTTACTTCCACAATAAAACATAGAATTAAGACTAAAAACAATATTTTCAAGGTCATACAGATACCCATTCTTTTTCTTAATTGGCGCGATAAGCGCTTACGCGATTTTGGCCGAGTTTAACAAAGCGTGCCAGTCGTTTCTTTCGCGTGCTAGCTGGCGCCAATTGGACACACCAAGTGAAGCCAAGTCCTTCTCCACCTGATCTTTCCAAAGCAGAGGAGGCCTTCCTCTTCCTCTACTACCACCAGCTGGTACCGCATCAAATACTTTCAAAGCCGTAGCGTTTGTATCCATTCGGACGACATGACCCAGCCAACGTAGCCGCTGGATCTTTATTCGCTGCGCTATGTCTATGTCGTCGTTAAGCTCATATAGCTCATCGTTCCATCGTCTGCAATATTCTTCGGTGCCAACGTGCAAAGGTCCAAAAATCTTACGCAGAATCTTTCTCTCAAACACTCCAAGCGTCGCTTCATCGGATGTTGTCATCGTCCAAGCTTCTGCGCCATACGTTAGGACGGGGGAAAAGTGGGGAAAGTTACTGACCGCCATTCACTAGGTAGTGGTCAGGACGATTCTTCTCCATATGGTTTAAGCAGCTCGCAACGTCCGGGATTAGCTCACGTATCCTCTGGGTAGCTTCCCAACACCCGTTCGGGAGTGACCTAACGTGAGAAGGCGAAGCATTCCAGGATAGCTCGTTGTGCGCTGGGTTTGGGACCCGCCACTTAAAAATCCCCCCCAATGAAAACAGCAACAAAGCCTCGGATGAGACTTCCAACACTTATGACGACCCCTGCAAACGAAATAAGGACTACGATTTGAGGGCATGCGCCTGGAATGTCCGGTCCCTTAATGGGGAAGGTGCCTCTGCCCGGCTGGTTGATATCCTCGTGAGAGTAAAGGCTGACTACACTGCCATCCAAGAGGTGCGATGGACCGGTCAAGGCAAGAAAACCAAAGGACCTTGCGACGTCTACTACAGCTGACATGTAAAGGAGCGCAAATTCGGTGTCGGATTTGTTGTGGGAGAGAGACTTCGTCGCCAAGTACTGTCGTTCACTCCGGTGGACGAGCGTCTCGCAATAATCGGCATCAAAGCACGATTTTTTTAACATCTCGCTAATTTGCGCCCACGCCCCGACGGAAGAGAAGGACGATGCGACCAAAGATTCCTTCTATGAGCGCTTGGAACGTTCCTATGAGCGCTGCCCCCGCCACGACATAAAAATCGTGATTGGCGACTTTAACGCCAGGGTGGGCAAGGAGGGAATTTTTGGTCCCACAGTCGGAAAATTCAGCCTGTACAACGAAACATCCGGTAACGGACAGAGGCTGATCGACTTCGCCGGGGCCCAAAACATCGTAGTCTGCAGCACCAGATTCCAGCATAAAAAGATCCACCAAGCTACCTGGCTGCCCCTGATAGAAAGACGCGAAACCAGATCGATCATGTTGTGATAGATGGAAGACACGCTTCTAGTGTATTAGATGTACGTACGAGCCGAGGACCCAACAACGACTCCGATCATTACCTTGTTGCAGCCAAACTGCGCACTCGCCTCTGTGCAGTAAAAAAAGTACATCTACCTACGCAAAGAATGTTCAACATCGAAAGGCTGCAATCACAACAGACAGCCAGAAGATTCGCCACTCGACTCTCACTCCTGCTCTCAGAGAGCACTGCCCAACAAACCGGCATGCACGAGCAATGCAGCAACATTTCTCGTTCCCTACGTACCGCCACCGAAGAAGAAATCGGATTCCGGCGAGCCCGAAAAAACAATTGGTACGACGAGGAATGTCATGCTGCCGCAGAAAGAAAGGATGCCGCCTGTAGAGCCACGCTGCGATCGGGCGCAACGCGAGCCATGTGGGATCGCTACCGAGAGCTAAAACAGGAAGAGAGACGTATTATCCGACAGAAGAAACGAGAGGCCGAAATACGTGAGTGCGAGGAGCTTGAGATGCTGGCCAACAGGAACAACGCCCGAAAATTCTATCAGAAAGTTCGGCGGCTTACAGAAGGTTTTAAGACCGGGGCGTTTTCCTGTAAGAACAGAGACTGTGAACTGGTGACTGACGTACAGAGCAATCTTAAATTATGGAGGGAACACTTCTCGAACCTGTTAAACAGTGATAGCTGTGCATGTCACAGAGAATCTGAAGATCCCGATACCCCAATCGACGACGACGGAATTGAAGTTCCGCTACCCGACCATCATGAGGTGAGAATAGCGATAACGCGGCTAAAGAACAGCAAGGCCGCGGGCGCCGACGGACTGCCGGCTGAGCTATTCAAACATGGCGGCGAGGAGCTGGTAAGTTGCATGCATCAGCTCCTATGCAAAATATGGTCGGATGAAAGCATGCCTGCCGATTGGAATTTAAGTGTGCTCTGCCCAATCCATAAGAAGGGGGATCCTGCAATCTGTGCCAATTACCGCGTGATTAGTCTTCTAAATATCGCCTATAAAGTTCTAGCGAGCGTATTGTGTGAAAGGCTGAAGCCCACCGTTAACCAACTGATTGGACCTTATCAGTGTGGATTTTGACCTGGAAAGTCTACCATCGACCAAATATTTACAATACACCAAATCTTGGAAAAGACCCATGAAAGGAGAACCGACACACACCATCTTTTCGTCGATTTCAAAGCTGCATTCGACAGTACGAAGAGCTGCATACGACACTAGCAAAAGGTTTTCACCAAATTGAGATAGAGGAAGAAGATATTCACAAACCTGCATTTAGTGTTGAAGGAGGACACTATGAATTTCTGCAAATGCCTTTCGGACTGAAAATAGCCTCTGCAAGAATCCAGAGATTAATGAACAATGTACTCCAAGATATCACCAACAAAATCTGCTTCACTTTCCAATACCCAAAACAGATCAAACAATCTCTATTACTTACAGACTATTATAGGAAGTTTATAAAATACTACTCATCCATCGCTAAACCAATGACTAAATACCTAAAGAAGGATTCAAAGATAAACATAAATGATCCGGAGTACGAAGAAAGCTTCAACGCCCTCAGAATTCGACTGACACATGATCCAATACTAGCATATCCGGACTTTTCTAAAACATTTACATTGACAACGGACGTAAGTAATTACGCTTTGGGAGCAGTGCTTTCGCAAGACAATCACACAATATGCTGTGCAAGCCGCACCCTTAATACACACGAAATAAATTATAGTAGTAATAGAGAAAGAATTATTGACTCTTTGGTCGCAAGTTTATAATAGAAGCAGACCAAAAACCACTCCATGGCTCTTTTCTATAAAGGAACCCAATTCAAAACTTGTTAGGTGGAGATTAAGATTATCTGAACACAATTATGAAATGAGGTATAAAAAAGGAATAAACAATAGCAATGCCGATGCTTTAACAAGGATTGAAACTGAACCCAGCATAAATACACTAGAATGTGATAAGGCAATAATAAAAAGAGGTTCTTCACCATTAATATGCTCAAAAAAATTCGTAATGAAAACATTTCGGTCAGTAGATAAGTTCGCGCGTTTTTTAAAGGTGGTTTTAAAATTAATAAAAAAAATGTTTAAAGTATTTATTAATCAAAAATATATTTTCCTTCATTATTTACAATGTCTTCCCAACGTCTAGGGAAATTCTTAATTCCCTGCGCAAAAAATTGTTTGTCCTTGGAGCCAAAATACGCTTCGATATCCCATTTTATAGATTCTTTTGAGGAGTAGTTTTGGTTACTCATATGGGATTGTAGTCCTCGAAAAAGGTGATAATCTCAAGGTGCAATATCCGGAGAGTATGGTGGATTCGGCATTAGCTCCCATCCGAGCTCGTTCAGCTTGCCTAAAGTTTGCCTTGCGGTATGAGGTCTTGCGTCGTCGAGGTTAAACAAAACTTTGCGTCTATTCACTAAAGACGGTCGATTTTTTTAAGTGCCTGACTCAGGTTTGATAGTTATCGTCTCGTTTGGTTCCAGAAGTTCATAATAAACAATACCGGCCAGATCCCACCAAATAGACAGGAGAATCTTTTTGGGGTGAAGGGCATCTCAGGGGTCGGTTCTGGTGTTTCATCTTTATCTAACCATTGGCGTTTGCGAACAGGATTATTATAAAGGACCCGTTTTTCATCACTAGTAACGATACGGTTCAAAAAATGTTCATTTTCAAGCCGTTGCAGCAGCTGAGAACACACATTCACTCTCTGCTGAAGGTTGGCGACGGAAAGTCTATGCGGAACCGATTTTCCCAGCTTTGAAACCTTCAGGACGACCAGCGCGCGGGGGCATCCTCCACGTCGCAGTTACCACTTCGGAATTTTGAAAACCACTTTTGCGCAGTCCTTACACTCACGGTATCCTCTCCGTGAAGAATGTTGATTTTTGCAGCAGCACTTGTTGCACTTTTACCACTTTAAAAAAAAATACAAAATATACCTCTTACACGCGTTCGAAGATTCCATTTTATTTTTGCACGTGTAGTTAGTGCTTTTATCCGCGATTAAAATCACTTGTTGAATGCACAGTATATCAAAGAAAATATAAATAGTTCCATTATATTCCGCGAATAATTTTTTGTTTGCAAAAATCATACAAAACTGAAATTATGAGTAAAATACGCACGAACTTATGGACTGACCTGATATTAATGGAGAAGTAGTAGTAGTTATAATGAAAACCTCTGGATCATTTAGAACAAAAAATAAATCTGTTTTTAGGAATAGAAGAAAAATAATTTTTATAAAAGAAATGGACAGGAAAAAAGCCATTACAATACTAAAGCACCATTTTGATCCAACACTGCTTTTATCGAAGATAAATTTAATACAATGTTTAAAAATGTTTATGAAGAGCTGTTTAAATACACAAATTTTAATGTACTTAGATGTACACTCATGACAAAGGACATAGAAGATGAAAATCGGTTAACCGAAATTATCAAAAACAAACACCTTAACAAAAACCATAGAGGGATTCAGGCGGTATATCAGGAATTAATTACGCGAATTTACAATCCGAAATTGAAGCAAACGATAACTCAGTTCATAAATAATTGTGAAATTGGTAAATTATATAAATATATATAAATTAACGCATTGTATACCTTGAATAAGAAACTCTTTATGACAGCAATCGATAAATTCTTTTGCGTTTCTAATAAACGGTAGAAGTTGGACGGAATTCAAAACAAAGCTATTGCTGGTAATCAATACTTACGGGAAAATAAATAAAATTATTGTGGATAATGAATTAGGATTTTAGGCTATACCGATGCAGGATCTTTTAAAACAATTTTTATACCTCAAATAGTAACCATACGTCCAACGCCGACATTGAAAGACTACATAACACAATCAATGAACACTAACGCTTGCTAAGGCACGATAAAGAAAACAAAGACGAAAGTACGGAAGATAAAATGATACGAATAATAGGTTTTTACAACAACCCAACACATAGCACGACCGGCATCAAGCCGATTGATTTTGTAAATGGCAAAGTACATGAGGGTAGATATATAATATTATATAGAAATTCGTGATCTTATAAATGCAAAGAAAGAAAAATATATTCAGAAGTTAAATGAAAACCGGAAAGATTTTGAATTAGATAGCGGACCAAATTATATTAAAGAGATACGTAGTGGGAAAAATCACAGAAAATATAGGAAAGTTAATACAGAAAAAATAGACGATGACCACATACAGACGACAGGAACTGGACATAAATGTTATAAAACTAACGTTAGATCTAAGAAAAAATACCAAGACAAAAGTAACTCCAAAATCAAGGCAACAATTAAATAAATAGATTTTTGTTTTAGATGATTAAATAGATAATAATAATGGTAAGAATTGTTCCAACATTCCCGGTTCAAACTATCGACTTACAGGACCTATCGAACATTAACGGATACATACCAATAAAAACAGGGGAAATATAAATTGTCGAACACTACATAAAGGTACTGAATATAATAAACACCACAGAATATGAAAGAACTGTGGAAATAAACAAAACCAACATTGACATCCTAAGCGTCCAGTAGCGAATCAAAAAAATGATTAACTACAGTAAACAAGAACTTTATGCTACTAAGGGCAAAAATAGAAAATCTTAATCTTCACTTCCGAAAGAAACGGACTCTCTTAAACATTGTAGGTAAAGGCCTTAAAATGATTGCAGGTACAATGGAAAGCGACGACGAAAAACAAATAAGTAAAACTCTTAAATTGTTACAGGCAAGCGACGAAGACATAACAAACAAGATGAACAAAGTAACTTAACCAGAACATAACTAATCATATAAACTATCAGCAAAACACTAACGGAGATTACTTAACTATATTCATGAATTTTATAGGAAATAAAATTCCTACCATAGAAGACGAGATAACACTTATAGAGCACGTATACTAGATTAACAATGACATCTCACTCTTACGACATCATGTAGACGACATCGGATAGATTATTTTCTCCGGGAAACTGGGAATCATCCCCACAGATATTCTAACCTAAACCGAACTTGAACTAATCACAGGCTTTGACAGTTATACCAATATTAAAGTAGTTATAGCACTTCACGAAGATAACATTATAATAATTCTCTCTATACCACAATATTCGCAATACTCACTATCCATGGTGATAATTGTTTCAATAATATACTAAACTTTGATGCGAATTGCAAAAAGCAAACATTAAATACACAAGAAATAATCGACATAATTCCTGGAATATTAGTTCTTAAGCACTTTAACAATACAATATCCCACAATTGCAACAAAGCTAAATTGAAAATTACAGGAATTTATTTAATCAAATTTGAAAATTGTGAAATAAACATATTGAATAAAACTTTTACTAATGCTAAAATAAAATTGTACGAGAAAATTATCTTACCTAATCTTATAACAAAAATTAACACTAGTAATACAACACTAGCAGACATAAAAATTGAATATTTATATCTAAAACAAATAGAGTACTAAAAAACACTGCAGCAAGTACTACATACAGATAAAAATTCAAAAATGATTAGTTATATCATAGATATCTCAACTATCATATCAATATGTATCTTATTTATTCAATTATTTTCAATACTTCATCCGCTGCAAAGAATATTAATTCTTATATCTTATACATAAAATAAAGTCAACTTTTTGTGTGTGTTCGCTAACCGGCCGTGTCTTTGCACCGAATTAAACCAAACTTACACACATTGTTAAATAGGTATTGAAGATTGTTTCCCTATAGTTTGGATACCTATTGGTGGATAGGGTCTCGAGATATAGGTCAAAACGTGGACCCGGGTAACCTTTGGATGTGTATGTACAATATGGGTATCAAATGGAAGCTATTGGTGAATGCTTTAGTACAGAGTAGTTTTCATGCCGCTCCGTGACTGGGGTCTCGAGATATAGGTCAAAACGTGGACCCGGGTAACCTTTGGTTGTGTATGTACAATATGGGTATCAAATGAAAGCTGTTGATAAGTGCTTTAATACGGGGTAATTTTCATACCTATTGATTACTAAGGTCTCGAAATATATGCCAAAACGTGGACCCGCCGCAATTCGGAACACTGGCAACGCGTACAGCGTTCTTTTGAACCAGCCATAATGTCGTTTACTTTTTAAACGCTTGGGCGGAACTGAACTGTCAAATTGACAGTGAGTTACAATGTGTCAATATTTCTTTCTGATTTGGACGCCATAAGGAGAAGACGTAAGTGCAAAGTGTAAAAATTTTTGGAGTGGATTTTTTCTTACGAAATTTGAGAATTTAATGTGAAATCCGAATGTTCAAATTAACCCGGAACATCAAATATGTACAATGAAGTGCTAATCTTGGTAGAGGACCTGTGTTTGTCAATTGGTAATAAAGCGTTGGCACAACTTGGTATGATTGCACCAAATCGAAATATTCACGACATTTTCAACAAAGAGTTGAAACGAGAACAACAATACGACGGATTTATTGCATTAGCCATTGCTTCATCGGGTATTGCAGCTACATTATTAGAAGGAGGACGTACCGCACACTCCGCGCTCAAATTACCATTAAACTTACAGGTTAATGAAGAACCAACATGCAATATTTCCAAAAGAAGTGGAATGGCAAGAGTACTCCAACAATGTAAAATCATCATTTGGGATGAGTGTACAATGGCTCACAAAACATGGTTACAGGCACTTAATCGTACATTGAAAGACTTGCGTGAAAATCAACGTTTATTTGGAAATGCATTGATTTTATTAACTGGTGATTTTAGACAAACGTTACCCGTTATTCCGCGATCAACCCCAGCTGATGAATTGAATGCGTGCTTGAAAGCATCTAATTTGTGGCGATATGTGACGAAATTAACACTAAATACAAATGTTCGCGTTCAACTCCAAAATGATTCAAGTGCTGAAGTTTTTTCAAAGCAATTGTTACAAATTGGCAATGGACGAATTCCTATTGATAATAATGGCTTATTTAAATTTCCAGATAATTTTTGTCAAATAGCAGAATCAAAGACCGATTTGGTGCAAAACGTTTTCCCCGACATAACACAAAATTACAAGAATCACAATTGGCTAAGTGAACGAGCTATATTAGCTGATGCAGATATCTTGGGTAAAATACCTGGTGATACTGTTGTATACCGGTCTGTTGACACAATTATCGACCAAGATCAAGTAGTTAACTATCCAACCGGCAAATTGGCAGATTCAAGAATGAAGACGTTCTAATACCGAGAATTCCAATGATTCCACCTGAATTGCCATTTGAATCCAAGCGTTTGCAACTGCCAATTCGTTTAGCATTTGGCATAACTATCAATAAATCACAAGGGCAAACTTTAGAAATATGCGGGATGAATTTAGAAGAACCAGTATTCACCCATGGTCAACTATACGTTGGCTGTTCACGTGTTGGGAAGCCAACAACATTATATAATATATGTATTTACTCAAAAACAAATAGAAAAACAAAAAATATTTTTTATGCCAAAGCGATTGAATAAAGAATGAAGAAATAAATAAATAAACTATATATATATAATATATTCAAAAAAGAAGTTTAATATATATTTATAACTTTATTAATTGTATTTTTTTTCTTCCAATATATATAATATTTATTAATTGTATTTTCCCCAAAGAATAGTTATAATTTGTTCAGGTGCATTTCCGCTAACAAAATGCACTAGACAAATTTCTTGGGAATTATTACGTAAACATTTATTTTAAATCAACTTATATTTGTATAGCTATATTTCCAATAAAAATGCAGCAGTAAAAAAAAAATTAATTGGTACTATTAGAAAGAAGAAAATAAAGAAAGATCGATTTTTTTTTATTGAACATCAAACTAGTTGTTTTCTTTTTTTTTTTCGTTGCTCCTCATATCGGAGAAATAATAAAGCGTTTTTCAGTAAGAGCGCTTCAACTTTTTTTTTGAATAAAACACAAACGGTTTGACTTTTTTAACTAATTTTTTTTTTATTATCGAGTTTGAACATATACATTTAAGTATGAAATTCGATTTCTTTTGCATGACCACCGGTTGCACGTTTTACGAAGTCCAATCGTTGAACCCAATTTTCGACCACTCTTTCGCATAAATCGGCCGAAATTCCAGCAATTTCGCGTTCAATATTGGCTCTGAGCTCACAAATCATCGCCGGCTTGTTACTGTAGACCAATGACTTCACATAACCCCAAAGAAAATAGTCTAGAGGCGTCAAATCACACGAGCGCGGCGGCCATTCGACCGGTCCATTTCTGGAAATAATGCACTCATCGAACTTACTCTTCAACAAATCAATTGTAGCGTGTGCTGTGTGGCTTGTGGCCCCGTCCTGTTGAAACCACATGTCGTCTTAGTACCATTCAATTGCGGCCAAAAATAATCGTTTATCATGTCGCGGTATCGATTTCCATTCACAGTAACGTGGCGATCGTTCTCGTCAACGAAAAAATATGGGCCAATTACTCCGCCGGCATGTAAACCGCAACAAACAGTGATTTTTTCGAGATGCAACGGTGCCTCATGAATCACGCGTGGATTGCTTTCTGCCCAGTAACGCATATTTTGCTTGTTGACAAAGCCATTGAGCCAAAAGTGAGCTTCATCACTGAAGATGATTTTTTGGAAAAATCTGTAGGGCAAGATCTTTTCGCAAAATTCGCCACAATGACGACACAGAAAGGCCCAATTGTTGAGAACGTCGTATGAGCGACACATTTGTGTCTTCTTGAACTGAAGCCCTGGCGGCAGCAATATTTTCAACACTTCGTGCACTTCTTGCCCTCACTGGCACCGGAACATTATGTAGCGAAAACGTAGATACAAATTTTTTTACTAGACGGTCGATTGTCGAACGGGATGGCTTGTTAAATGGACCGTAAAATGGCCGTAATGCTCTTAAAGTAGCAGTAACAGAACGATTATTTTCATAAAAAATTTGCACGATTTGCAATCGTTGCTCAAGTGTGTAGCGTTGTATTTTCTGAAACCAAATTGATTACAGGAAATCAACTGATTGTTTTCGATAAGTATATTGGCACATATCTCAAGCTCCCGCATGTGTTAAGTAAGCTGGTCAAGTAAATTATGCAGTTCATTGGGAGATTTCGTAGCACGTCAGCGGTTATTAAATCAAATTCAGGGGACTTTTCAACTTCGTTTTATTGCATTTTTTTGGGTAGCCGGAGTAATGTGAACATCGCAATCTTGCAAATTTTTTGTTGCTTATATTATGTCGTAGCCGTCATTTGGGCTAGAGGTTTTCTCAAGGTGTTCAAATTTTTGCAAGTGAGTAAGTTTTGGCTCAGCGCCTTTCATCAATTTTAATTGGAGCACAGTGTTGTATTGACCTACTGAAAGATTTTGGCACCTTGCACAAAGAGTACTCTGAAGTTTTTTTCAACTGTTAGAAACTGGTTGAATTCAACGTTTTTGAATGCCTTGATCACTGTGTGGAGGTCTTTGCTTTCAAAGTTCAGCTTAGTTTTGATTTCCGGAGATCTAGTTTGCTGCCAACGTTTCCATAGCTTCCATTTTTTGATGATTAAGCTTCTAATAAAGGTGGGTGTTTTTTATCATAAGCAATTTGATTAAGTGAGTGTGTGCTACCCCATGCTGCCAACTAAATTTATTGCGTAAAATAGTTTACTGCATCTTCAAGCTTTTCACAAGTATTGATACCGTCGCGATCAGCTAACTGTTCTAGTTGTAGTTGAAAGTATGTATTTCTAATCGGTTAGACCGCTCGTCAATCCTGTTGCTTTTTGATTTTGCGTTGTTTGTTGCACTAGCGAACTAATTGCACACAGATCAAAACCTTCGGCGCTGCGTAAGTGGCATTTGGAATGTAGATAAGGAAATCAAATAGATCTTGAATTTGGTTAACGTCCGATGGTCAGTAAGTTGGCTTACAAGTAGAGATTGAACTACAACTTGCGCACTGCATAGCTTTATACAGCTCTCTTCCCTTTGTCGTGATCAGCCTTGAGCTCCATGCTGTGTGTTTCGACGCGACCTTGGAAATATTTTAAAGAGCCAAATAATCTTCTGATTTTAGCTGGTATCTCGGTGGACTGTAGAGAGCTATTACCGTCAGTAGTGGCTTAGAAGTTTCAATGGAAACGGATGTAGCCTGCAATTCTTTTGTGCAAATTTCTTCGTTTGAATGATGTTTAATCGTACTTTTAATGAAGACAGCGTTGCCGCCTCTTGCGCAATTATCAGGATAAGTAGTGTGGTACAGGCTATAGTTTTTGGTGGGTAAATATGATAATTTTGTGAAGTGGGCTTCAGCGATGAGAGCGATGTCAATATTATTCGTATGAAGTACTGCCTCTAGTTAAATTTTGTGCTTGGAATAACCGTTTGCATTCCACATGATAAGCTTGAGACAGCTAATCATAACCGAAGAACTGCATGTTATCCTCTAGAGCTCCCAAACGAAGTGCGAAAGCTGTGAAAATTTTCCCTTTGTTCCTTGCGCATAAGTTAGTGTAGCTAAATATGATGTAATTGCAATAAGCTTATTTGCAGCAAGTTGATTGTTTTCGTTGGTGCATTTTGGTGAAACAGCAGCTGGTTCGTTGGAAGTCGGCTAAAATCATTTCAGTTAGGAAATCGAATGGGGGCCTTAGACTCAACGGAATACTACCTTTTGTGTCCAAGGTACTTGAGCGCATAATGCGTGC
The DNA here is from genome assembly GCA_037575425.1 of Anastrepha fraterculus. Lineage (NCBI taxonomy): Eukaryota > Metazoa > Arthropoda > Insecta > Diptera > Tephritidae > Anastrepha > Anastrepha fraterculus. Next base: position 601,862 of record JAYXIM010005105.1, on the reverse strand, counting down.
TCAGATAAATTCTTTTCTGAGTCAAAATCCTCTAGTTAATTGGGTTTTAAGTCCAATCGAAGCTATGTTACGGCGCTAATTAGGGTATCGGATGACATTAGACTCAACACTGACAATGATCGCGTATATTTATTAACACTTCTAGATCATTCTAAAGTTTTCTACGCTGTCAATCATGACCTTCTAGCTTTGAAACTTAGAAGCATATTTATCTTCTCAACAACAGTATTACACTTAATGGCCGTTTCATGTTGGTCTCCTTGCCGCGGGAATGGGGCTTAAATGGAGGTTAAATTCTATTTAGGAATTTAACCCACCATGAACTAAGAGGGAAGCTCCGTATAGGGATCGGCTGACCACCATTCGCGAAACGGCGGATGCGATGTTCGTCCAATCATCTATATGGAGAGTACCTCACCTACGCCTTTCCAAGTCAAGGTGCGCTTGGAATCATAGCAGTCCCCTACCAAGCAAGCAATAACAACAACCAGTTATACCAACAACAGCGCAAAAGGCGGTTGACGGCGCTCAGAGAGAGTGTCAGGCCGCAAGAAAACCCAAGTCAGAGGGTGCCCTCATGAAGTCTTGCTATACGAAGGCAAGGTTCATTCTAAGCAAAATGGCTAAGAATGAACTCGCTGGAGGGACTGACGAGCGCAACGCGACTGACAAGGTAAAATACCAACAGAATATGAAAACTTCATATCCAAAAAACCTAAAGCGGACAACAATAAAAAAGGCGATGCGACGAAGAGAAACAGGTCACAGGACGTGATCGATCAGGCACCAAAGAGATCTAAGGTGTCCAACAGCATCGGGGGCAAAATAGCAGCAACTAATAGGGGCAAAATAGTGGGACAGGTGGAGACCAAACTGTCCAAGCTCGTGCTAGACAAGCACGTAGTTGGAGTACAGGCCGGAGCTCTCACTTCCTTCGATTCTTCAGGAGTACTTCGAGACTGCAGGGTAATTAAGTGCGACGACGACTGGTCAAGGGTTGTCCTAGAGAAGTACGTTGATGAGGTCAGCAGCTCACTGGAAGACTTAATGCTTAAACTCATTCCGGCCAGGCACATACCTTACCCTCCTCGCGATGGATGGAGTGATGTATTTAAGCGGTGCAGATATGCTGAAGTACCTAAGGTCACACAACCCTGCCATGCCGATGAATGACTGGGCAATCGTGAAGGCAGAACAACGCAAAAGAGCAGCATGTCATTCGTTCTGCAGATTAACGATGAGTGCTTGCCAATACTCAAACAATCTGACAACAAAATGCGGTTTGGTCTAAGAAAGGCCAAACTGAAAATTTTCAAAGAAGACAGCAATGAAAATGAGGACAAACTAGATGAGGCCGACGGCAACATACAGATAGAAAAGCTTCACATAGCTAAAGACGACAACAAACCCGGTGCATAAAGCCATACAGGTGTATCTGCAGCATTCGAAATGTGCTACAGAGAACTTGGATGTTTTCCTCAGGGAAGGGGATATCGATATCGGATCTATACAGGAACCTTGAGTCAGGGACAATGAGGTTAAAGAACTCCAACAACAGCATCAACATATTCTACGCTAAATCAGACGGTAAGCCCCGATCATGCATAGTCACTAAAAAACACTTAAAAGATGTTCTGTGTTCTAATTTTAGAACTCCTGATTTTACTGTGGTGAAGGTGGAGTTGCAGAAATCGGCAATATAGCTGGCATCTGTATATATTCCACATGATAAACCATCGCCGCCAGACGAAGTGGATTGGTTCCTATCAACACTAAACAACACGGATAAACTGTTGATGGGCTGCGACGCAAACGCCAGAAACTAGCTCTGGGGCAGTCCAGAGATGAATGAGAGAGGTGAG